>BOPP01000056.1:3618553-3686007 GCA_017312745.1 Gryllus bimaculatus
GGGCAGATTTCGGCACAGGGAACAGGCGAACTGCGTCTTAGCTTGTGTTCCGTCTTCATTAGCACCGCAGAGCAATTCACTTTCTAATTGTAACGGCGTGGGTTGCGGAGTTCGTTAAGAGTTGTAACTCTGGGAAGGCTCCCCCTCCGCCTTTCTTCCCGCCGTGACCCTGTTCTCCCTCGCAGACCCTTCGCCCTTCAAGCCGCTTCTCTCGGCGCGCCCGCCCTGCGACAGGGGTCCCCCAAACGTTTTAACAAACGACGGGAACCCTTTGAAAATGATTGGCTGCGTTTCTAAAGGGTCGGTATAGGTGAGATAGGGTATTGTTTGTGCCAAGAAAATTTTACATTTCAAAAATTATTTGAAATGAAGTGAAAAAGTGAAAAGAAGTTTATAAACGGTATTTTTTACAATAAAAGTGATTAAAAATATTACAATACATATCACAAGACTGCCGGTAAAGTCAATCGAATGTTCTTTGACCGCCATGTAAAATGGCTTGATCGCGATAAAACAGTTCTCCTTAAAAAATTACGTCTTTATTTTGTACTCCTATGCAGTTGTGTGTTGGCAGAAAAAGTTAATGAATCACCTGTGTTGTGATCAGTGGCGGCTGGTACTCTAGCATACTGGAGGTGGCACCTCAGTCGATTGACGGGTATGTAATTTCCAAAACTCAGAAAAATACAAAATAAATTGTAAACAATTCATGTAAATTAATTAACCATAATGGATCTGTAATTTTTATTTTTTTTGAATTTTGTCATCAGTTTTGTAATCGACACATTTCACGGGAATATGCTTTATTTTAAAACATTTGATCCGCCATACTGGTTCCTCCATTTTGGATTTTCCAATTTTGACATCAAATTCCTAATTACTACCCCCAAAAGCATAATATACATTTTCGAAGGGTTTTACACATAGCTTCTAATTGTACCCAAATTTTCAGTCATTGAGCGACGCATCGTTACGTTCAAACATAAAGATAACGCAAAGCTACCACCATTGCGCGTCCACAAAGATGTCTTGAATGTGAGTGCTGAATGGCGTTTCTTCGCTTAGCAACGCCTGATGGAAAGTGACTTTGCAAGGTGGTAAGTGGGGGGGGGCAACTATTGTGTTCTAAATGAAAGCTAGCCTTCAATGCTGACAGGATCCTATTAATTTACCAAGAAAGTTATTAAAATGAGCTGATGAAAATGGAAAGAACATTATCTGTATATTACTAGTAACGCTGAACAATACTTATCAAGGGGACTATAGTAAAAGTTATATAATACAAAACAGTAGAATGCTCAAATAAAGTACATAGTTTCATTTCTTTATAAAAAAGACAATATTAGCAATATTCTTTGTAAAGTGAAGTGAACGAAATATCAATTTAATTAACTGTGTCATATACTCGTTTCGTATAAATATTCCGGCGCCTTTAATACTATACTGAATCCGTTTGACCCTTTTTAATTTGAATTTAATCGGTTATGAAAACCATATGGTACGCAGTAAGATATGAAGGGATACTTCTATTAATTTCTTTGAGTAGGAATTTTGATGGTAATTGTCAACTGCTCATTGGCAAGTGCTTGCGGGGTAACTCTCTAGCAGACATTGCACCAAAGAGAAAGTAGACATTTTTATTGTATTTAATTTCTCAGAACCATATCAGTATTTCCATTTGTGATTTATTACACTTATGTAGAAGATTTCAGAGATTACAAATATATTTTTTCAAACTATTGAGTTTCGGGAGAAATTTTAAAGAAATAAAATAAAGTAGGTCAAATTTTTAAAATAAATGAATTTAGTACCTTAAATGAGAAAGCACCTTTTGTTCTTTAATGTCGCAAAGTATTTAGTTTAGAAAATTAATATAATGTCTAAAAAAACGTAAAAGTAAAATCAGTTCAGAAGTTTCGTTACGGCTTAATTTTAGTATATGGGAACAATTTTTAGTACAAGGAAATGCTGCGAATTGACAGTGAGGAAGCCTGTAAAATATCAGGCGAAACTTTGGCCTCCTAGCCAACGATGCGGCGTCTCCCGGATAGCCGAGAATTTATTTGTGCAGTAAAGTTGTAAGTCTTTCGAATTTTTCAAATGAGAAAATTGATTTATCAATACAAGTAGACAGAAATTAAAGAACGGTAATTTTCGCGAACATAAAGCCAAAATGAGTCCATGACATGTAAATTTGATTCACAAAACAACTATTAAATCTCTTCTTCACATAATTTAAATATAAAGTGATACAGTAGTTATACGTTTTCAATATTTAATAATTATGCATATTATATATATCAAAATTTAACAAACTTTCATCGGTAAGGAAATAAAATATCTCGAATAAAATGAACTTTTACAATAAGAAAAGCATTGAGTGTACTGGGAATGACCTGCTCCCACCCAAAGTCATTTGAACTTGAGGAAACAACCTTCTACAACGCTAACCTCAGCGCCTGAACGCTTGTCGCTCGGCTTGCCAGGGCTGTCCACGTTCTCTGTAGAAACAAAATATAGTACAAAAATGTTGGAAAATTTGGACATTATTTAAGTAATTGGCAGTGTGTTTCGGCAGCCAAAAGTTACATCGTGGTAACAGAAGAGCATGCAATGAAAAACATATAAGGGCATGTTTAGACATATCACACCGCAGCATTTCCTTGTATGTTCCTTATTAGATAAACGTCTCCCAGCTCCTCGAATGTCAGACGTCAATACAATTAAATCGGACAACAGCTCCTTCTGGTTCCCTCTACCGCACGCTTCTTGTCCTCAATCGCTCTCTCAGAGGTCGTTCAAACTCCAGAACAAACATATGGGCGATGGACATTGAGTCGGACCAGGCCGAGCCGCGCCCCCCTTTGCTCTCAGCAAACTATGTCTATAATTATTTCTAATATGGTGTCCAACGGAAATAAAAAAAAATTATTTATTATTTTTGGATCTATTAAACAGGAAGTTCTTTGAACCAAATGGCACGTTCCGTCTCTGCTCAGTTAATTAGTTATCTATAACAGAAACATGGGCCTGCACGGTTCATTCATTAGGCCTGCACGGTTCTACACTATCACTTTCTTTTACATATTGTGGTCTATAACTTTTGTACTACTTAGTACCTTGACTTTATGTACCTCTTTGAAATTTATCTTGTCTAAAAGCCCCAACTGTTGTCTATCAGTATGGCAAATTGCTGCTGCACATATTTGTTCCTTTTGTAATAGCACTGCACGGTTTCATCAATAAAATGACCATCTTAGATGGCCCAATGCAACCTGTTACACCAACAATATATTTGCCTGGCAAAACTAGGTATAAAATATTGTTATGTTGTTAGTCTATCGCCAACAACAAATTTAAAAGGTACAAAAGTGTTAGTTTGATCTTCGAAATGTTGCTATTCTTGACGAGTCCTTCCTGGACAGAGCAACCTGGGCGGCGCGGACCGTGGCACGCCGTACCGAAACAGGTCGAATACGCACACCAATAGTTAAATGAAGTTAATACAAAAAGTAACAAATACGAATATGTGCAGCTGCAATTTGGCGTACTGATTGACAACAGTTGGGGCTTTTAGACAAGATACATTTCAAAGCGGACATAAATTCAAGGTACTAAGCGGTACAAAAGTTATAGACCACAATATGTAAAAGAAAGAGATACGTGTGGAATAGTTTTTCGGTAGACACACGCTAATCGTCAAAATACTTCACAGATCACCTTACAGACCACAGTTTACACCTTTACAGATCAACTTACCTTCAAATGTATTAACCATTCGGCAATATAGAAAAATACGCGCTAAAATGTTAAAAAACGCCGTTTTTACTGACGGAACTTGCTTTACAATTTTTCAACGATCAGATACCGCCAACTTCACCGTCGAATATCAGAAGGAAATAAGGTTGAAATTTCACTGTTACACTGAAATATGATGCACCAACAAAATCTGTATACAATTTGATGGGACTAACGTCTAAACACGAAGTTCGGTTTTTTAAATAATGGCCAGGTTTTTGGTCATTTGGAACCCATGTTTGTCGTGTCATTGTCGCCCCTTCGCGACGGCGGGCAGAGAGCTACCTACGTGCTCCAGCGAACAAACGAGTTTTAAGAAAATGTTATTTTTGTTGGTCCCACTTTGACATTTAGTACATCTATACATTAGTGTAGAAATACATGATTATTTTTACAAGTAACTAGCGGAACCAGGCAGACGTTCTTCTGACCTTCATCTCCCTCCTTCTCTTCTCCCTTTCTATCTCCGTCTCCCTCTCGTGAGTGCAACGAGTATGGACGCATATCACCGAAATGTACAAAGGAGAGTAAGAGTGTGAGATGTACCCGCACCATGGACGACAAGATGTTATCGATTAAGGTGAGTGGAGGGAATTATTTTGCACTATTAGACACAGGGAGCGATTTCAACGCAAGCTTTTATCAACGATAGGATACGCCGTTCAGAATTGGGTCCATCCACGCGATGCTTTACATATTTTGGAACGAAACAAAAAGTTCTGTAGGAACGATCAAATTAAACATTGAACTTCAACACAAAGTATAAAACACGCTGTTCTATGTAATTCCGTCAAGGCAAAATCTCAGTGAGACGAATTTCTGCGAGAATGAAAGAAGTACAAGTTGTCTCTATGCAGACTGAATTCCACGAATATCTGAAGGTACTCCAGTGCATAACTGCGGAGTAAATTGATGTACCTGCCCTCAATGAAACGAAGGTTTGCTGATTACTTGAGGATTACTCACCCGCGAAGAACGTGAAATCCACTATCGAAACGAAGATCAAGCTCGAGGACAATAACCCAGTGTCTCGCCGATTAGCACCGAAGGAGAAGATCCTGCACGATAGAGGAGGGGCTGGGAAACCGCATCATTCAAACTTGTGATAGTGAGTATAGCAGTCCGGTAGTGATCGTGCCAAATAAAGATGGTTCGCATGGTGTGTGTATCGATTGCAGATTGTTAAACAAATTATTGTGAGGGACCGTTTCCCGACGCGACAAAATAGAAACCTTGGTACACTTCCACTTGTTTTCTGTAATTGAATTTAAGAACGACTTTTTCACATTCCTGTGGCAGAGAATAGTGGAAAATACACATCTTTTTCTAAGCCGGATCATCTGTATAAATTTATAATGACAACATTTGGTTTGTGTAATAGTCCTACCAGTTTTGTGAGGTATATTGTTAATGTTTTCAAAGGTTTAGTGCAAAAGTAAATTGCGATTGTTTACATAGGCGACATAACCATAACAGGTGTGGATTGCAAAGACGCCTTCAACAACTTAATTCAGGTCCTGAAAGTAGCAGCAGACTAGAATTAAATTCCAAAAAATGTAAATTTCTCCAAACGTCTGGTGAATGTGTAGGTTTCGTGGTCAAAAATGTCTCGGTTATCCCTGCACCAACTAAGATGAAAGCTGTACAAGTTTTCCCGAGCTTAAGACAGTTAAAAAGTTAAGAGCTTCCTTGGCCTCACCGATTATTTTAGAAAGTTTGTAAGTGACCACGCCAAAATCGCGTATCCATTGTATGAAGTCATGGATGGACAAAATGTCTTCTTTGGAGACCCTTGTAGCGTCGTGTCGCGCTAAAACACGGAGACAAGCACGTAGCAGTCAGCGGGCAACGTCGGATGTTTAAGAAAGGGCGGAGTGAAGACGCACTGGGACTTTTTGTGGACGTGGCTTGGTAGGGTGGAGGCAATGGAGGCGGCAGGTAGCACCGAAAGCCTGTATAAGGCCACAATAACAATGCCCCGATCTTCTTGTTTCCCAGCATCGTCGGCGGTAGATGGTGCGTGAGTTTGTATGAGTAGGTGTACGAGGGGAAGGGGCCGGCAATTCCTTGTCGTGACTAGCGAGACGTGTAGATCGTCTCTGGGTAGAGCAGTGCTCCGCACATTAGTCGTATGTTGCGGTGTGGTAGCCGTTTCGTAAATTATCTCTCTCAGCAGGGTTCTATTTATTTAGTTAATTGTAAGCAGTGTAATTGTGACTACGGTCTAGATTGTGAATAAATCTACTGTTTTTACAAACCACTCTCGTCTGTGATGTGATTCCTCCCGTATGACGCCACATTCTCAAAAGCTGGCATTCGGGAAACTTAATGAAGCTCTGGGTAACGAACTAGTTTTGCGGAATTACGATCCACAAGCTATCACTGAACTGCACACTGAAGCCAGAGAAGTGGGATGTGGTGCAGTGCTGCTCAAAAAGAACTTAAAGCAATGAGATTTGAACCTCTTACCCCTCTCTTCATAACACATGGGACCATTAATACCTTGATATTCACTAGTTTTAATCAGATTTTATTGATTACTTCTTTTCAGTTGAATTAATATACTTAGTCTTTTTCGAAATCTCTGTATTTTTACCCTTTATTAATTTATCTCAAATGTTGCATTTGGTTCCCGCACAACGGTTTGGCTAGTCCTGGTCTGCGAGTTTTGCAGCCCTCTCAACACCATTGCTTATACAAGGATATTCACAGTATTATCAGAGGGCAGAAGCGGTGCTCACCGAAACGCGTTGCAGAGAGGAGATGTTGATGTTAAACGTTCGTTCCTGGCTAATTCCAACATCGTGCGAGTCAAGTCTAGTGAAGAGAGCGTGGGTAGTGGAATGCAAAATGTTCTTGTTGCTTCATCTTGTTCATAAATAGTTTGCATGGACTGTTTGCTTTCAATGCTACGTGAATTGCTTTTCTATGTCGGTGCATTAACTTTGTTGCTGACATTGTCATAAGTGTTGTCAACAAAATACGATAACTTTGTTTTCACGCCAATTTAACGTAATTCTAGAATATACTTTCATCTTTTTTGCATCTGTATATATGTGTTGCTCACAGATGTTTAAATATGTAGGTTTACGAAAATATGGACATCAAGCCATATTTTCGTAGGAAAACAGACATAAAAGCTTGATGTTTTTTAATTCTAATTATTTTTTGGATATGAGAGAAAGACACAATAAATACGTAGAGTATAATAAATTTATGTACACTTGATGGTTTACAAATATAATATTTCAACAAAATCTCTTTCATTCAACATTATTTTACATTTCTAGTTTGCAACAAATATATTTGTTTCATATGTTTGTTAATAGGATGTTAAATTTTACTTTTTAATTATTTCACTGCAGATAGTCATCAATCAATTATGACCTACAAAAGTAGTTCGGATATGTAATTAATACGTTTTTTGAAACAGCTTACGTGATACTTAATAATCATGTTCCAGAGAGTTTATTTACTCACTCCTCTGCAGCTCCTTCATACAACTCATTATTTCTAAAATATTTCAATAAGTAATTTTTAAAGTGTGGTCTTGAAACTACATTACTATGAGAAACTTTTCCAAACAAAATCGGTCATTTTCGAAACACTTTATGTTAGAAAACACTACTTTTTAGGGGCTAAAAAATAATTTGAAGGAAAAAGGCAATTATGTAATTTTTGATTGACAAAGAAACGTTACGTTGAATAAGTCCAATACAAATTCATATTAATAATTAATTAAATTCTCCTTTCCTAACTCTTACAGAAAAATTTATGTGATCACTGTTTCCGCTTTTCGCAAATATCTCGGAAACAGTAAATTCACCAAAGGGTATTTTAACATATCAGAAAGCTTATCTTTTTTTTTTAATTTATTTCTTCTCGTTCGACCAAAGGTCTTTCGAGGGGTTTCGGTTTTACATACTGGACATTATTGGGATTATGGGGCATCCTGACCGAAATTGAGATTAGATACTCTGGATCGTTACATTTCGTTTGGGTTTGCTTGTAGAAGCAGCTGGGTTTATTTTTGATGTTTTTTGGGAGAGGGGGGGGGTAGGTGTAAGGATTGCCCTATCGAGCAATAGGAATGGTGCAACGTGAAAAAATGCTATATAGAACCGAGGGATGATATTAATGTTGGTTTAAGGAGGTTATAAGCATGTCTTTGGGAAATTTGGATTGATTCGGCTTGAGTTGCTGTTCGACCTAGGTGCAAACTTTCACGCGAATGAGATTGAAGGAGGAGATAAGAAGTATTATTGCACTTTTTTAATTGGTTTCGACACTGTCCATGCTGGAAGTCTCTTCTGTGAATTTGTGGTTAGGTTAAACCCCACTAGGGAGCTTTTAATTGCAATTTTCTGGAGACTTTATGTTTTTGGACAATTTGCATTTTTTATTGTATCGTGGTGGAAGGCAGCGTTTCCCAAAATGGGCAAAGTATAAGTTAGTGTGGGTAGGATAATAGATTTAATTATAATAGAATCTGGCATTTGGTTTGGAGGTTGAATGCTTGATTTATAAAGGGTGATAGTTTTAATTTTTAGCATTGATTTGTTTGATACTGCGTAATATGCGGTTTCCAGAAGTTTTTTCTACATACTCTCAAAATACTTTATTGGTTCAGTCTTTCAAAGTATTCGGTGTCATTCTATTTTCAATTGGGAGGTTTGAGGTCTCCTAAGAGTAAAATTTTAGGGGTGACATTTTGAGAATTTGATTGCATTCATCCATTTTTGTCCATTGTATTAGGAATGTAAATAATTATCTCTGAAATCTATTATTGCGTATTTACATATCTGAGCTTGCTGAAAAACAGGGCAGATCAGCTCGAAAAAAGCAGTTTCCACGTGGTATAACTGGTATGTCAAACTTCACGAAGATTTGAAATTAAAATAGGTGAAGAACGAGGCCCTGAGAACTCCGGCTGAAGTTTAACGAAGAGTAGAAAAGAGATGATTAATTTTGACCTTAAATTTTTCTATCATTGATAAATCCTTTATAATATTCTGAGAATAATACTCAGGACTCCAAGTCGTTCTTATTTAAATAACAGATACCGGGTATGCCAGACTCTGTCGTAGCGACTTGGCGAATATCCAGAAAATGCACCAAGGTATGTTTTGTTTCTCTTGGAAGCTCTGTTGCAATGACTCAGTAGTCTTCACAAGCTGGTAGTGCAGGTGATTTGCTCTAGAAGACCAATTGAAGAGTACTGTATTGCATTCCGTGTCTCTAAGATACTTGTTTAGTCTCTTTTAGTAGAAGCCTCTTCAAAAAATCTTGGAAATTGAGGACAGAGAACTTATTTAGGTCTGTATGAGATCGTTCAGGAACGTCGAGGATCTTTTCCTGGCTGCGGAGGGAAGAACAACTGGCAGTCTTCCAGGCATGCTGGGAAAGTAATTAAAACGTAAGATGGCATTATATATTGCAGTCTAGTCCTGTACCACGAGTTTTTATATGAGATTCTTTGGAGCATCTATTACTGATTCCATCAATACCGGGTGATTTTCTGTCTGTCTTAAATGTTTAATGGTATTGGCCGTGTTTGCGACGGTGAAATAAACTTTATTTTGGTTCCGGCTGTAATTAGTGGTTGTTTCATATAATTTTCAATTTCATTGTTATGTTGTATTATTGTTGGAGGTGTGGTCTAAATACATTTTGTAAATGATCTGCAATCGCTTTGGCCTTATCAACATCTGAATGCCAGTAGCATTTTTATTGTTCACTTTTAATTCGGATATTTCGTTTTTATCTCTAGTGATTCTTTTTGTAGTTGACTAGAGATGTGCTGAGTTTGTATCAATTTGGTTTATAAACTGCCGAAAAGAAGTGTAGCGGTGATTATTCAATTTATTTTTAACTACTCTTGATAATTTATTTAGTTTTGCTTTTATATCTGGTCTTCGAGTGATTTGCCAAAATCTTCTTAAATTATGTTTCGATTTAATTAAATTAATAATTTTCCTTGGAATAGGGGAAGAAAATAGTTTATTTTTTGTATTGTAATAATGGGGGTATTTCTTTTTTGTTACTGAGTGGTCTAGATATTTAAAAATAGCCGCATTTAACTTTTCTAGTTCGGAGTCGATATTTGCAATCGACCTAATAGATAGTGGGTATTTATAGTTATTTTCCATTAGGTAAGCGAACTTAGTCCAATTGATATGTTTTCCTAAAGGGTTATTTCCTGGTGTAATTTCTTTAAAATTTTCTTGGTAAGATGTTAGGATCGGATTATGGTCTGAATCTAATTCAGCTACTACTTTTTGATGCAGTGGGAAATTTTTGGTTATGACTATATCGAGAACGTCAGGGATAATAAAAGCTCATCTAAATCCCTATTGAATGCATTTTGATTCATTCAAAAACCGTAATTGGGTTGTGAGAATTGGGTAGTGAAAACTGTTACGGAATGTTTGTCGGTAGTACGCGAAGCGACTTTTTACGGTTGTCGATAGCAACGATTATGGTTGCAACAATGATTATAATAAATCTGGCGTGTGAGACACAATTTTTACGATTAATAAATACCTGACATCACAGAATATTTCAGCTAGTTGTCAATATAATGTACAATAAAAATTGATGAGTTTTAGCGGCTTTGAAAAAAGAAAAATATAACTAAGTAGAGAATATCAATATTTAAACTATAAATATAGGAAGAGAAGGATGTATTAGAGAAGTAGGGTAGAAAGAATTTGTAAGATTTGGGAACAAATTAAGAAATAATTATTGTAAAGGGGTAGAAGCAACAAATCACAGTGTCAAAGAGTACTAAAGGATATTGGAAGAAAATAAATTTATGAGAATGGGAAAATGACGGAAAGATGAAATGCTGACGTTATAACTATGAAACAATAAAAGTAAAGGATATGCTGAAAATAGAGGGTAATTGAGTGTACTTATTAAGCGCGCAAATCTAAGTGAATCAAGAAATAAGTCAAATCTGTAAATTAACTGATTGCTTAAGTACAACAAAAATAATGTTCATAGCGTACATTTCTCACGATGTGTCAATATTATTAGGTGAAAATTATATTTTAAACCTATTTACAATTCAAAGAAATTGAGTTAAAAGTTTTAAATGTTTCATCAGTAAGATTAATTAATGATGATACCAGTTTCACCACTTTAATTTTAAATATTGTCACACTGGACAATTCATAAAACATGTGTTGTGAGTTATCCCATTTAGCACATTTAGCTTTCATCAAATTAGATATAAAGCTATCATAAAATAATATATTTGATCATAATAAACGTTATAAATATGTGACATTCCTCTCTAGAAATCTCAAAAATGTTGATATTAGAAAATTTGAATATTAGCAAGTTTACCCTCACCAATCTTTCATATTCTCTTTTGTATCTGTAATACTTTTTCTTGATTTTTGGGGTTGACAGTTTTAATTTCTTCAAATAAAGAGTTGTACAACGAAATAGTCATTAAATTTGACACTATTGGTTTCACCAAATCTGTGTTGAAAGGTCTGGATTACAACCTTATCAACAGTTTCTATGGTATTTTCTTCTGGCTACTATCTGAAAAACTATTCAAATTGTATAAAGTATTCAAAGCTGAGCGCTAATTGATTTCCTTAAATATCAACAAGCACAAAAAAGAATATAATAGAAGAACATTTCATTATAATGCAGAAAACGAAAACATTTTTTAATCAATGAACACCACTTAATTTAATCCATTATAATACTACTGAAAGTCTACCAACAATAAGACTTCGTATATTAGCCCTTTCATCATGTTATAATAGTTTATACGATATCATGATAAAACATTAATAACATTATTGTAATGTACTGTACGATGAAATTTGAATTCAGAAGTGAACTGGTAATATTTTTCTCTAGTTTATTATTTCATATTCTTCTCCCTTTGGAACAGTAAATACTTCAACGGAACATTCCATAATACGTTCTCTGTATTCCCTTCTAGAATTGGATTAAAATTTTAGAATCTCTGGTAGACGTAATGTTGATAGAATAATGTTAGTTTTTCATGTATATCTTTCTGGGGTTCTCTATCGCTCCGGAAGCTGGGGAAGGCGGAGAGAGCGACACGCGCGCCTCTCGGCGGTCGCCCGCGCAACAACGTCGGTCGGCGGCGTTCAGCTGTCAGTCGCGCCCCAGTACTCAAAGGGAGAGAGCCAGCAGGGGTGATATCGCAAGGCGGCAGAGGAGCACGTGTTGTAACAGTGGCCGGGAACATGGCGCCAAGGGCGAAGTATTCTGATCGTGTCGTCAAGAAACTGGTGTGGTGACAAGTGTTTACAATTAATTGTGCGGCAGTGATGAATGTTTCCGTTTATCTAAAGATTACTTAGACCGTTGATGTAATCATTTTAAGTAAAATGTTTTTAGTAAAATGTAGATGTTAGTAAATTGAACCGTAATAGCTTGACAATCCTGGTAAGAAGCGCGGTCGTTGTATGTGACTTATTGATTTTGGGTGACGCTTTTGTGATGTCAACGCGAGGAGAATAGCTCTGGAATGCCAATCGGATTTTGAGATAATCGCAGGATTCGGTTCGGGTGTGATGCGAGGTCGAATAAATGATGGCGAGATGACAGCGGAGGTGTGCATGAAGATGTCGCTTGCGATGCCGTCTGTGCGTGGTCGTGTGTTGGTGCGTGGTTCCTCAGATGACCGGCGACGGCGGCGACGGCGGCATTTTCTGATGCAGCGGTGGCGGTCGTGGCTGGCGGCTTTCCTGGTGCTGACACCGTCTGTCTCCGCAGATAACTTAGGTGAGTGCGGTGGTCGTCACATGTAGCAAATGTACATCGAGACATACTCTACTATCTGCACACGTTTTCTCGTCATGCCAAATTACCGAATTTTAAAGGATTTTATGTTAATATTGTTTGTAGGAAGTACAATATAATTAAATCTCTGCAACATAACTCTCTGTTCAATCTGCACATGTTTTCTTCACCTGCCAATTTTTTCCATATGCGAGAGTATTGGGTTGGTGGTACTGTCAAATTAAATTTATAAATAATAACATATTGTGCTGCCTGCACACGTTTTACCGACCTGCCAAATTACCAAGCGTGAACGGATTGCAGAGTTAATATTTTTGTTGTTAGTACTGTCTAATTTTCTCCGTAGCTTATTTCCCAGGGCAAACGGTTTTAATTTAATGAGAACAAACATTTTTCGTTATCAAATATGCTCGGTACTCTAGAGTATTCCCAATGTAACTATTTATGGGAAAGGAGAGATGCTACGGATTCTAGAGATACAAAACATAGTTGCGTTTGCTGAAACTAAGGTATTTTATCGAGACTAATTATAAAATTCTCAAATTATGAAAAAGATGGATGCTAATGTATTTTATTAAAATACGGCTGCTCTGGCTAGAGAACGCACACCAGGTTCGTACTAATCATTACCTTCTTACTGAAAGAATTGACGTTTTCCCCAAAATATTGTTTCGTACATTTTGCATTCGTTAATGAGAATATGAAATTGCAAACCTCTACATCATCACCTCATGGCATGGACAGAATTGCAATGATGGGTTAGGATGAAGGTTAGATTGGAAATATTTCTTAATTGCCTGTATTATAATTGCAATAATTTCTCTTCGGTTTGTAATTGTGTATTAGTAAACGTTAACAATTTTCTAAATGCTTTAGTTACACTCACTTAAACAATGAAGTTGCATAGTACTATGAAGTTCAAAACATCACGTGACCAACTAAAGGGAAAAAGGAAAGAAAGAAAGGCAGTATACATGTATGAGAATCAACCCCCACACCGAGAAAATGAAATGACGTTTAAGCTAATGTCACAGCAAGTAGAATAGTGAGTTAGGGTGTTTTGCGTGAGACTTCGATAGTCAGTGCAAGTGTAGAAATTTGCTGATGAATCTCGCTGAAACCTCGCTTCTGAACTAAGATCTTTTTAATTTGATCGATGAAATATTTTTGAAACACGTATATAAACATACTCCATAACATACTCATATAAACAAACTATTTTAAAATAAGACACTGATATTTAAGGTATATTAAGTTAACTTTTTTGGAGTCAGTGAGAGATGGAATATTGTCTTATACTTAGCATTATAAAAAGAAAATAAATTTTATTCTCACCAATATTTTCATAAAAACGTTGCTATAGAAATGAAAATTCGTAATTATTGGCTAATTTACACGACAATTATGCATTATATCATTTCTTTTATTGAATGGGCTAAATCATATGTGACCCAATTACAACATTTGAAACCATTTGAAAGTAATGACTTTCAATGCTTAGCTGACAATGCTTCTCATATCAAGATGGCGATGAGATTCCATCGTTCGACCTAGTCCTTAATTGAAAACAACCTTACATCTAATAATTTCGTCTTACATCGAATAACTTCAAAGGTTTTTAAGGCAAAAACTGTTCTCTGGTTTGGTAGGGCTAAACTATCGTTCACCAATCTCACAGTGTAAGTGTTCGTTCGTGAGATAAATTCAGGAATAAAATCCGAATGAAAATATTCATCACAAAAATGATTATAAGGAAAAAAGAATTCGAAAAAAAATATTTTTACTGCTTCTCTTCCTTCTTTGTTTTGTGATATCTTCAGCAACTTCAAAGAAAAGAAAAAGTAAGATTAAGCATAAAATGAATTGGTTGAAAAGTGAAAGTCTTTAAGTAGAGTAAAAATGGAAGTTTTACAATTCGCCAAATTATTCTAACATCCATGGACATTTTGCTCTAGAAATTAATCACTCCATCCCCTTGCATTCAAACATTTCATTCCTTGGATCGTCATCGATAACAACTTCAAAGAAAGAAGTAAATAAAAAATAGAGCAACGAAAAGTAAAATTAAGATTAATGTGAAACTTGGCTTAATTCAAGTAAAACTGACGTTCGAATAATTTTAGCCCAATTTATAGTTTCGTCTCAGTACTTCTAATGCTTTACATGCCACAGCCACATATTCATTGCATCATCTCCTTGGTGACTTGACCATTCACAACATTAGAAATGTAAATGAAGAATTAGAATCATAGTAGAAATAAGGATAAGAGTCTTCATATAAGTATTGGAAAACAGGAGTCGCATCTCTCGATGAATTATTTTTGTCTTCAGTTTGCTATATTATTTTCATCCCTGCAATTCCGATACTTACGCTTTTGATCCACACTTCGCTTCCTCTCTTTTCTCCTCCGCGCCTTCCCCTCCAACTCGGAAAGCGGCCCGCATCTACCGACGCACCGCCTCACCCCACCCTCATCCCAACACTCACCCCCACCTCCCCGCGTGCGTTCTGCAGGGCTGGGGCCCGGCCGAGCACCAAAGGGATGCACTTGGCGTTTATTTACGCGCGGGCGTAATTGAAAAGAGCTTTGACTGAGGGGCCGAAAGGTGTTTTTTGAGCAAATACCCTTCCCATTCCCTCTTCTTGCTTACCCGCGCCTGTTCCCTCTCGCCCGCTGGCCTTCTTCCGCATCCCGCCCCACACGCCCCACCCCTCCCTTCTACTGCTGCCACTCTCCGCCACCCGCCACACACCTCCCTCCCCGCCCCACCCCTCCCGCCCCCCGTCACTCCCTCCCCGCCTCACCCCTCACTCCCTCCCTGTCCCACCCTCCCTCTGTCCCACCCCTCCCTCCCTGCTCCACCCTTCCCCCTGCCCCACCCTCGCTCCCTTCCCACCCTCCCCACCCTTCCCGCACCGACCTATCACTCCCCTCCCCTAACCACCCCTTCTTCTCTCAACTCCCTCTGGTCTCTCCTCTCTCTCTCTCTCTCTCTCTCTCTCTCTCTCTTTCTATCATCTCTCTTTTATCCTCTCCCCCTCTTTCCCGCCCGATGCGGGGCGTAGTCAGCGCGGAGTAGCTCACCATGCGACCTTCTCCAACGACAGCTCACAGCGCGCTCTAGCTGGAGATCGAGAGGTTAGAGGTCACGTGACCCGCATTCGGAGTTCCTTTCTGTGCAAAGCAAGGGCATTAAGGCCGGCCTTTTTTCAACTTTGTTACGCACGCACGTTGCGAGTTCTAGAGCTAGAGTGATGTGGATGGGGGTAGAAGGGGTAAATTCAGTTGTCATTCATATGGAATCACTATCAACCAGAGTTGCTGGTGATTACATTGGAGCGTGGACTTGGCTGCACAGGATTTGTAAATTGCTCGTTATATACTCAAAGGATTGCAATAAATTTTATTTTATTTTTTTCTGTATATGTGTAATATGCCAATTAACTTACACATATTACGGATGTTGCGTCGTTCTGAGTTGACCTGTGTAAAAGAATCATGGGGCGCCTACGAGCAGTTATATGCTGCGGTTCCGAGTTCTGCGTAAGGCATTATGTCTACGTGTGGCATTATGTCTACACTCTTATGTCTCCGAAGGCGTATTGTGGCGTTGTTGTCAATTTATTTTCCATCTATCTTGTTCATATTAATGTTTCTAAAATTAACAATAATAACAATGATTTTAAGTTCAATTACATCATGTACGGAATTCTTTGAAAATTGCATTATTAAAAACTCTTTACAGGCTCATATAGTGTTCTCAAAATTGGCGGTGCACTAGGAAAATAGACTTTTGCTCAGAAAAGATATTACATAACTGTGTGACATAAAACAAAGAGCAACATCAAATCAAACATTATTGATGCATACTTGCCAATATACCTTTAAATATATGAATAAATGATAAATATGCGTATACAATACATCCCAAAAATTAACTTACACTGAAAAGTTTTCTTCTAGTAAATAGCGAAATCATGTGTGAATGTTTTCTGGAACGACGAGATCACGAGATTGTTGTGGTGTTTAAGATGGTTTGCTACATCGCAGAGCATCCTCCATTTCACAATCTGCGCTGTGGGAAGGAGTGCGTAGGGTGTCCTTCACGGCCCCTCCCCACAAAAGAGCGGGCGCCGCAATGCTTCTCCAAAGGCGACAATTGCAAGGGCTGATACAGGAAATATTGTACTTTCAATTTGAAATAACATATCAGAAAGTCTAATTTTATAGTCAAAAAATATGAAAACATTAACATATCTCACATCCTTCCATTGTTCTTTTTGTGATTTTTCTATTGCAAGTGAGAAAAATTCACGGTTCGTTTAAAAAATCAAGGTGATGAAATTTGTTGAAAACTAGAAATATATCAAGTTTTATGCAGCATATTTCTTGCCCCAATGATTTATCATTGTTGAACGAAAACTGCATTTCGATATTTTAAATCGTTTGAAGTTATGGATGTGGCCTCTCTGTGGTTGGTGGGGCTCCTGTATAAAATTAACAAATAGAAAAGTTGCATAAGCCCAATTAGGTTAACTTCAAATGTAAATAGTGGAATAAATGTTCTACACATTGTGTTGTTTTCTGAACCCATCTCTTGTAAAGCCTTATGGCTGACTAATGAATAAACAATTTAAAAATATGATGGAAATTGCTGAAGGGGGGGGAGGCGAGTTCCGGACTATAGGTGAACAATCGTGATTTGGCTTTCAACAGTCCTTGTGCAGCAGTTCCCCTAACACTTTAACTGGGACTACTGCTGATGGGAATGACAGAGCTTCTTTTATCTCGTTGGAGTATAATTCTTACGATTTCTACAGAAAATTTGTTAATATCTCTTCGTTATTGAATTTGTCTCCTATATCCTGAATAGTTGGATGAAGTCTTCTATCTTCGAAGTATTTTCCTTTAATGGCGAAATTTACAATTATGTTTCGCCCTTTTAGAGCAATTTCCCCTCTCTGAGCCATTTGCAATAGTCGATGATGGTCTTTGCTTGTCTGAACACCGCATGACCTGTTTGCCACTACTGAAAAACTTTTCAACTTGTGAATTTCTGAGAGAGATTCTGCTGTTGTTCATACATTCATTCACTGCTGTTGTTTGTAGATGTCACATAAAATATTAAATTTACTTGCAATAATGGATCTGTCTGCTATGCACCTGCACTTGTCTTTCCAGGAAATCTCAAATATTGAAATTATATTTTTCATTTTTAGAAATACGTGAATATACTATATCACTCAATGTTTGCAATAAAGGTGTACATTTAATTTGCTAACAGTTACTGTAATGTCTATGAGGTTACTTCTATGTCAACCTGCAGTCCGAAGCAATATCATTAATTAATACTGTTTGAACTTGGTCATGGATTCGTGCTCGGTATACTATAATTTTCAGAATATGTATAATATTCTAAATACGTAAGGTAATGAAAAACAGATTATCCAAAATCATTGTTAAACTATAAGATACTTGAAATCAAAATATTGTGACAGAATTGTTTATTAAAATAGAATTGATGTAATATTTATTTAGAGTTAAAGAAACAGGCAACATGAATTAATTTTTTATACCAAACCATATTTCAAAACTATTTCAGAAGATATAACAAGAAATGATGTACAGTTCGATGTTTCTGCACCTTCTACAGGCATGTCCTACTTTCTAAAGACTTCACCCAGTGACATCTAAACAATTTCAATATCAAAATATAAGTTTGGCGCAACATTGCTAAATCATGGGTTAAGTAGTATACTTAACTAATTTACTACTTAATTGACTAAGTTTACTACTTAACATGGGTTTAGTAGTATACTATACTAGGAGGTATTGTCCGTATTATTTGGGGTTATTGAATCAACTTTTGTCAACCGATCGTCTCGAAATGTAATATTATAAGAGAATTCAATGATATCTGCTAGAAAAAATTTAAAGCGTTCAGTAAAACTTGTTCATTTTTCACACATTTGATTGGAAGTTTTAGGCAGTATTGAAATTTTCTATTAACAGCGGTGCCAATTATCAATCGCGCCGGGAACAGTTTATCTGGGGGAGATGGAAAAGAAACTATATAAATAAGATCCGGTCAGGAAAAGCATCAACAATATATAGTAGCATCAGAATAAGAAAACAAAAATATATCTTGAAAATAAAACTCAAATCGAGCGTAAAATAGAACTATACAAAAATCAGAAGTATTTAAAAGATTATAAGAAACGCAGTTTTAACATTGCTTGATTTATCCTCAGAGCATGCACTGAAGAGTAACAGAAAAACAGTAATATTGACCTAAACACATTTTATGAAGATTTTAATTTTTCTTTGTACTTGAATCGTTTTAAATTGCAGCATTATTCATACATACATCAAATCTTGTTTCGATACTATCTTTGTTATCCTACTTCTTTCTGCCACGATTCGCATTCTAAGTGCCCTTTCGCACTTTAACCGGTGCGATTCTAAATAATACATAGAGAGAAAGAAACTGTTTTCCTATAGAGTCCGGTTTTAAATGTCTCTTCAATGTCACGATCTGGAAAGAGATGGGGGAGTCGTACTATCAAGATCTTGAATACCAAAACTTTAAGTCGAAACCAAGCTCCCGACAGGTTGACAGTGTCCTCCTGTCAAGCTCTAAGATTTGAAGTGACACCACATTTAATTCGGACTACACACGCACGTCGTGGTTCGGGCAACCCCCGCAGTTGAAAGGATTGCCTGTATGGTTCATGGCCCAGTCCCTGCCCATGGTCTTACGACCATGACAGGAAGGGCACATAATCAAACCTTAATGTTGCATATGAAAATGCGATAATATTTTATTTTAAGATTTCTTTTCTTTATTTACTTAGAAAAAATACGGAGACAATCTCTTCTTCCAGCTGGTGATCTTGGAGAGAGCACGTTTAAACAGGACTGTACTACAAGGCGAGGTTACGGCAGCCGCCGCAATTGCAAGAGAGAGCGGACGTCGCCGTTTGTGCCGTTTTCCCCGCGGACTTGCCACCGGGCGACCACAAGAGGTGTTCGCCAACGCGGGGCAGATGACCTTACCGCGGAGAGAGGGGGGAAGTGAATCGGGTGCGAGCAGGCGAGCGGCGAGCGGTGATGCATGAAGGGGTGTAGAGAGGACTGGAAGGGATACTACAGTAACAGCATACTGCGATCACGACCGGAACAACACAGAATCGATCATCCATGTCGCTTATAAAAATTTGAGAATATTTTATTTTCACTTTTATTTTATTTATTTTTTTGTTTTACAAAAAAGACCGCGACAACCTTTAGCTCCACCACGTGATTTTGAAGAGAGACTACATTTAAACCTGACTTAACGAGGCCGTGCGCGGCGCGGTTGCAGCAGGCGCCGTTGTTGTAAGGGGAGGATAGTACGTGAGTCGTGTCCGTGCGGTTTGCACCGCCAGTGTCTGTCGGGTCTAGCCACGGGGCGGCGAGATGTGTTCGGGCAGATGGCCTTATCATTTTGTTGGTGATCACGGGAAGGGGGAAAGGGAGGGGGAAAAGGAGGGGCGAAATAGAAGCGGCTACGGGCGTGCGGCGCTGCTGAGGCCGGCGAGGTGGGGGGAAGATCTATCCCAGCTTAAGAAAACCTGCGTTTACAACTCATTTATTTATCATAATCATAATATATTTTATTTCACACTAGCTGGTCTACAAGTAATTGTATTTGTGTGCAAAGATTCTTCACACTACAGTACACTTAAATGGGTATAATTGCATTTTTTGCATGTACAGGTTAAAACACCGTGAAGAATAGTCAAACTTACAATGTTGATTGATTTTAATAATTTAGTATCAAAATGAAGTCCCCGCGTTGCCTAGGTAATCGTTTTTCGCAATATATTGGCCAGGAATTCTATCCGATCCCGTCCTGTCCACCTACTTCTATTCTAATGTATCCAAGCTCCTCTCTCTCTCTCTCTCTCTCTCTCTCTCTCTCTCTCTCTCTCTCTCTCTCTCTCTCTCTGTTATAAAATACTTTTACTCATGTTTACTTTATGTCTTTTTTGCAGTTTTGTATTTCCTATCAATGCAATAAAGAACACTTTCCTACAAAAAAAATAATCCACAATTGCAGTTTTAGAGCATCAAAATAAGTATTTTCCTGTTATTTATTTTTTCTCGTTTTATTGGCTTTTTATTTGCGCAACCTGTTCTGCAAGGGGATTAAATTTCATAAAAAGAATTTACTGAAGATATTTTTAAAATTGTTAGCAAATTCTCACGTACAATAGTATTTCTAGCATAGAATATGCTTTCAATTTAGTTTGACATCCTATCTTATTATTCAAATTCCAAAAACTCAGCAACCCACAACGGTTTGTAATCCTAAATAAAAACGTCTTCACAAATGTATTTTTCTTTACGATTATCTGACATGCTTCCCTGACCTTGCTTGAATCTTGACAGATGTACCTCATGGCTCCGTGTTAACTGAAACGGTCTATAATACCTTCGCTAAAGAACGCACCGTCTCCAAACATCTCCGTTGCTTTCTTTGCTGACGGCCAATTCATAAATACTCTACTAATCAAGTTCTGGTTGATGCAAAACTTTGTTCAAAATTACCTGTGTTAAATCTCGGATTGGGACAGAAAATAGCGAATCATATTCAACCCTGTTAATGTCAAGATAAATTCGTTTACCTACACAGGCCCTCCCTCTATCTTCTTTATACATACAACAACACAATCATGACTTCTCCATTAATTTTGTAAATCTTGTAGACTTTGTACGAATGTAAAATGAACAACCACTTAATGTTGTAGTCGTTTTAACAACAGTTAAAATTCTCTTCAGTAGGTTCTCTTGTTTGATATTTTGATTTTCACAGAGAGTATTGGAGGCTGAATATACTTCAGAGGAATTTTGTATTTTTTGTTAAATTATTTTGTACTAACATTGTATATGGCAACTACGCTATGTTTTATTATTGTTCTGTGAAAAACATATGAGTCAAATTTCGAATCAATATTTTTTCTACACTTACCATTTTAGATAATTTTACTGTCATGTTATTCTACTAAAACATCTTTATATTCTAGAGCCTTATAACTTTTAAAAGTATAAGAAAAGAGCGTGAGAGATTTTACTGGTAGAAAATTATCTCGTTTAGACCACTTCGAAAACTAAATTAAAACGGAAGTCTTTGGATTAATTATAAATGTTGGAAATGATCTTTATAAGGTCTTCATATGATTGCAAATCAGTTGATGATGTGATTGTTAATTTATGAACTCTAAGGACAAAATGCAAGGAAATATGAAAATTACTATTGGAATAGAAAAAAAATCGATAACTTGTTACGATTATATATATCATATACGATATTTAAATTCTCAAATTAAATCTTTAATTTAAAACAAGAAATAATACTTAAGTTTCGAGCCTCGCATACCATCTTCAGATAATTTTAAAAAAATGTTATTGCATTTAATATGTGTACGTTAGTACATTTAGTAATTAAAATCAGGTCTAATAACCTCTGGAACTTTTACTTCATGATGTTCAGAGATTTTAGAAAGATTTAATAACGCAAAGACAGAAGAAGGTAAGAAATTCAATTTAACATGTCACAGTTATGTCTGGAACCTTTCACGCGTTTGTACGCCGTAATTTCCTCGCCCCCGATTTGCCAAGGGCGTGGCTCTGGCTTGTCGTGTCACGAGATCGCCTTCCCCTGTATAGGAAGCAAAGGAGGGCCGAGGGCAGGTAACGGGAAGGGAAGGGGGTCGGCTTCAGCGCCGATGGAATCATGACTAACCGGCGCGGAGTGGCGTAGGGGCCGATAGCGTGACGGACGCATACCGTAAGTGAATTATCTTTAATTCCAGTCGCCGCCAATCACATTAAGTTGCGTGTGTGCCCCGTCTATTGATTTACGCTCTCCTGTTAGGCGGTCCGCGCCTAATTGTGTGTTGGCGGTGGGAGCGGTGTGTTTGTTCCGTGGGCCCGCAGTCCCCCCTTCCTCCTACCACGAGTTTCTCAAACACTTCTGCGCCCTACGGAAGTTGGCGGTTGCTTGTTCCTTGCACTTTAATAGGAGGGGTTGGCGCCCGGAAGGAAAACGTCAGTACACCCGATCCCATGATTTCCATTTCGTATCGTGAAGCATCAAAACCATGACGCCAAAGAGAAGTTGTTTGGGTAAATCTGAATGTGGGATACTTTAAGAAATAAAGAGATTTTTTGGCAATCTGCCTTAAAGTACACGAATCTGCTGTAAGAATTACAAATTTATACACAAAGTTACATTCATTAGTTAAATTTCCTCATAAACAATTCTATTTAATAAAATTCCTCTGACTTTGTACAGTCCACATAAGGATTTTTCTAAAAATATCTCTAGAGTTTCACCATCTAGATTTTTTACCACGCCTTATATCACTTAAATTAAGGGAACTGCTTCAAATTTCTGGTATTTGATTTTTTAAAGTTGTAAATGTCTGTAAAGGTAAATAAACTTTCGTACATCAGGTTTGTCAAGGTTGTAGATGATTTTGGTGTTTGCGGATATTGCATTCAGAGCATTAACCACGAGATTAAATGTTGGGCCTGTAGAAACGGCACCGATATGTAGGTAAGTGACTTCAAAATTATCCTGAATCTTGTTAGAATTTTGGAGAAGCGATTAAATTGTTACCCACTTTTTAACACGTTGCTGTAAAATGCCAAAATAAATAAAATTTAAAGGGAATAAATTATTCATATTAGAGTACATGAATTGGAAATACAATTAAACCTTGTTTTAATTTCGATATATCATTAACATGAGACGTTTCTGATATCGTCATAATACTATATTTATTAGAATCGACTGCAACAAAAGTAATTGTTTTCAAAATCTTCGAGCGAATCCATAAACGTGTTTCATACCAGCTCTTTGGTCCTGTAAGCAATACAGTCTAATGGACTGCGGGAATCTGAATTTAAATTTTAAAGCGGAATAAATTGTCTCCATGCTACTTCAAAAAATAAAGGAACATTACAACTTCTTAGTTAATATTCATAATTGCATTAATTTGAATCATGTACTAATAAC
This sequence comes from Gryllus bimaculatus, assembly GCA_017312745.1. NCBI lineage: Eukaryota > Metazoa > Arthropoda > Insecta > Orthoptera > Gryllidae > Gryllus > Gryllus bimaculatus. The sequence continues at coordinate 3,642,215 of BOPP01000056.1, forward strand.
TTAACTACTCATAGTAATTCATCAAACGATGCTTGCTCTGTACTCGCAATGTTTTTTTTAAGGAATGACATACATCGTATTTGTGATTTGTTCACTATGCGTTACGGTGATAGCGCCCTAAGTAACTATTCCACGTGTTTTGAGCACATTTGACGCTTAACTACCACTTCCCCGCTCGCTATCTCGCCACTGACCACTGAAACTGCTCAACAGCGCGCATTCACCCCTCTCTGGTTTCGAAAAGGAAACGAGAGCAGCGGCAACCCTCTCCAACCGACCTCGAGTATTTGATCACCACAGCGGCAGTAACCGACACGCAAAGACCCAAATTACCGGGGTCTACGACACTCCTTCCGCGCCACCGTCATCGATGGCTGCTGTTTCCTGGCCACTCGCCTTCTTCCGGATTTGCGGGTCCCCCCTTCCCCTCTGCCACCCCCGCTTCTGCGGAAGTAAGCCATAACCCGGCGAGCGCGCGGGCGGGCACGGTGCCGCGTTAATGTAGCGGAACGATAAGCGCTTCGAGCGAACTTCGATACTTTCCCCTTCTGCTGTGTTGGGGCACGTCGCCCGAACTTGAAGTTGCGCGGAGAGGTTTGGGGGGGTGGGGGGGGAGGAGGAGCGGCTGGCGCTGGAGCCGGGTGGCCGATGGCCGGCAACCTTTGGACGACAAGCCCGCTTGTTGTGCTTCCATTATGAGGGTCTGCAGGCGGAGGACTTGCGTGCTTTTCTTAGGTGACGGTCTGCGAATGCCAGGAAGTCGTTCTAGGGTCCTTGATGCTTGACGTGAATGTGATGGTAATTTTTTAGCCCGTTGGCGCTGAAAACAATTGAGGAATTGTGGGCATGCGATTTCAGTGTGTTCGATTTGTTATTTTTTCCTGATAGTATTATGTGCCAAATTAAAATCTACGAGCAGGTGAAGGAGGAATGTAAGGCTTTTATCTTCTCATTTTCTAGGCTGTGTGTGTGTGTGTGTGTTATATTGGTGGTTTGCCCTTACCTTCCACTCTACGAAAGGTGGTAGGAAGGGCCAATTATGAACATTTGAGTTCAATTCTGTGGCCCATTTTCGAATGCCGGGAAGGAGTTGTAGGGACGTCCAAGTGATGGTAATTGTCGGGAATTGTGAGCAGGTGATTTCAATGTGTTCAATTTATTAGTTTGCCTTACAGTCATATCTAAGTGCAGGGGAAAAAGAGGTGTCAGGCCTTTGTCTTTCCATTACCTGCACTCTAGTTTATATCGGTGGTTTGCCTTTAGCTTCCACTCTACGGAAGGTGACAAGAATAATATTCAGGAGATTTGTAAGAAGGTGATAGATGAATGAGAATGAATGAAATGATTAGGTTGTAATACGAGCTACTACTGACCTTAATTTAGCATAGTACCCTATTAAGTGATTTGTATACTTGAATTAAAATAATGTAAACGTCATTGAGGCTGTCTAAAAAAAATAGTGAGTGACGCGCCTGCTAAGTGACTTTATTTGCAATTATTACTCCTATCATAAACTAGTGTTTTACTCTATTGTAAAGTTAATTACTATTATCAGAAATGCTAACTTGAACATTTTTACCTCTGAAGATTAAGCCAGTAGTATTAAGACTTCTGTTAAGAGGACCCAAAATTGTAAAGATCACTATTAAATTTGATGTACGATGTAAATATGCCTCTAAATTTAGGTTATTAAACGAATGGAAGGGAAAGGTCTAAAATTAATTTTTCTCAGAGTTGTAAAAGAATTACGTAGAGGCATACTGCATTAATTTATTACTCTACATTTTAATGTGTAAATGAAAATTTCTGGCAGGTTTTATGCTAATAATATAATTAAAAATAATATTTAATGTTAATAAAAGTGTCTAGTTGTGTTCAAATACAATCCTATAATAATTGTCTAATTATGGAAGTGAACTAGTTCTTTGCATAATATAATTTCTGAATGTGTAGAATATAGAAATATTTTTACATATTGCCCAAAAATGAAAAATATCTTTGTTTCCTGACAAAACGTTAATTGACAGATTCTTACAGTTTTTATCAGCATTAAATGATTTCTAAACAAAACTTACATAGCGCCTTAAAATTAAAACGATAATCACTTAAAAATAAGTAAATTGCAAAATATTATAATATATACTAAATCTATAATTTATTAAATTCATTAAAGGTACATTGTGCATACAAAATATAAAGAAAGTAAACGTGAAACATCAATGTTTCAAATTCTAATTGTTGTAAAATTCGTATCAAAAATTTATTGAAGAATTCCGAAAGAATCTTTTGAGAAGGATAATAATAAAAACATTTTCTTGCGTCATTCAAGGTTGCGTTTGTTGCATGGGAACTTACGGGCGTTTTCGGCTAAGGAAAAATACCTATTGTACAAAGTGTTTTCTACATGCAACAAAATATTGTTTATATTTAAATAATTCGTTTATTTTTGTCGAAAGCCATTGGTTTAATGAATTCCTAGAAATTTGTTGCTTGGTAATACGGCCAACGTATTGCACTTGTTTGGGAAGTAAGTTTCCCTTTTCTACACCCGTGCTGGTCTGTCCCCAGTGTATCCTTGTAAAAGAGTGTTGTATTGCAATTTTCTTATTTTCTGTTAACCTTTTATTCATAAATTGTAACACCATCAGTGAAGAAGTAGTTTATCACGTTTGACAACATCGTTGCTATAAGAGGTCACAGTACATAGTGAACCTCGGATGCGCGATAGTTAACTGAGTGCATCTAGTTGAGTATTGTTTCCACGTGCCTTCTCCGTATCCCAATTCGGAGCCGAACGGCACCGACCCTCCCGGAACAATTCCGTGTTTACAACTGAAAGCAGTTCCGATAATGACTTATCGATGGCATCGAACGCGTATGGAGCTGGCGATAGCTATCGAATCGTAAGCCCCAGTTTACGAACGCGGCAATCTGTTTCATGTGAGTAACTCGTGGAGGGGTTCCGAAGCTTATTCGAATGTGAGGGCTACTGAACACGCCAAACGGCATTCCGAATCGTCGCCGAAATTTGCGAGGAGAGAACGAAGTTGGGATAAGTAATACTTTGATGCCTTCACATGCTTCCGGAATTTAGTTATGATACCTCTAGGAATGATCAAATATTATTCTATCAACTGGCAGTAATTGTTTTTTTTTTTTGTTATTTAAGGTCACATCATCATCTAGCGACCACTATTTAATTTAAAGGTATGGTAACTGTGAAGATGACATATTATATCGACGATAGCAGGTAAAAGGACGAACACAAATACAATCATGCCGAGGTGAAACTCGAACCCGCAATCCTTCGGTCCGACATCGCTATGGCACTAAACAATCTCAGCCATCCGGACTGGCCATATTATTTTTGTTGATAATTTAAAACTGTGTTTCAGATGTCCTAGTTTTTAATTTCAATATCAAATTAATTATTTTACTTTCTTTGAAAGAAAATTTCAACAATTGCAGGTTTTCCACGTTCTTTCATCAGAAGTGTCTCACACTTTCATCACTAAGTCTTCTGTAATCGTACTTCTCTAAAAACGTAAGAATCTTAGAAAAATAAGCATCCTTTCACTAGAGTTTTACTTATGAATAATGTACATTATTTGTTCTCAAATTTCTGAAAGTATAATAAAATTATTTTAGTCAATCTTTGCAGAAAACAAAGCTATTGTCGAGAAATGTATGTTAGTACACTATGTATGTTCCCCGAATCATTTGGCAAACATTTTAGTTAATAGGCTCTGTTACATAAACATTGACTAAACATTATCACAAATGGTACTAGTGTGAGAGGTTTAGAAGCATTGCTATTAGCTTTGTACAATATTACAGAGAGTAATATATTTTTGACTTTGGTAAACGAAAAAAGGAGGATAAATATACAATATGCAATTTTAATGAAATTAATTTTCAAAATGTGGGTGTAAAATGTTTTATTGTATCTGAGATTACTGCTCAGAAAATACACAAAGAAGATGCTGAATTAAACAAGAAATTAAACAGAAAAAAAAACTGGTGAGATGGTTATATCACATCGCTCCCCTTTACTGATGGTATCGGCGACGAATTCCTGGTCGAACTATGTGGAATTTGTGTAGAAACAAAAGAAAAGAAAAAAAAGGGATTGTACAAACTTTCTTGCGGTTCTCCAGTTACCCATTCCCTCTCATTTTACCATTGCCCGATCATCATTCATCATTTCAACATAAACATCCGGTCATCAATTCATCTCAACCAACCGGTAGGGTAGGCCGAAAGGCGTTGATAAAGGAATGAAAATATACCCAGTTTAAGGGGTGATGATTGTGGTGGTGATTGTGATGATTTGTTCCCGAATAAAGACTGATCCAAAAAAATAACAAAATGTGGTTTATATTGGGATGCCTGACGTTGAGGTATGACCCCACACACTGCGGGAGAGGAGTGTGGTGCAAGGATCGAAATCGATCGCATCTCGATATATCTCGCATCTGTAGGCACGCAGCTCTGCCGTCTAACTCGGATTTATAAGCAAGAAAACCAATCTGCGTAAAGTTCTGAGATGATTAACTTGCAGAGGAGTAGATTAGAGAACATCTAGAAGCGTCGGCACTTCATCTTTTCCCTTCCAGGCCTCCCCGCCCCACCTTCGCCAAATACGGGGGTGAAATAAATATCCCGTCGGCGAAAGGGAGATAGACTGGAATGGATTTTTTTCCATTCGACATGGCGGATAATTCTGTTGGGTAATATCTCAATATTTCATCAATATGTGTTCAATCGGAAAGGCACTCAAGGTTGAAATGAATACGAAATGGTCCATTTCGTCTTTGTCGTTCCTAATTTCTGATTGTTCATTAACTAAGGGTGATATTAAAAACAAATGTGACGGGAAACAGTTCAAATGATAGTTAATGATGTCAAACATAACACAGCTGAAAGAAAATGTCACGAGAATAAAGAACAGAGTTAAAGATACGATGATATTTTAGTCCGAATTGTAAAATTGAAGTTAAGTTATATTAGTTTGTTATGAAGATCTAGGTGAATCCAAATTCTGAGTACTAAGTATGTAAAGAAATAGAAAAATTCCAAACGAAATAAACTTACGTAAATGTCATTCAACGATCCTGTAGCCACATTATTTTTCAAATGACTGTTCTATGGACACTATTTCTCAGATACGTACGTAAAGTATCAAACAAAAAGGCATGAAGTAATTCATATTAACCTTTACACTTTGTTGCATTTACACACTTGCATTGGATAATATTACGTGAGTAAACATGACTTGTGACATGGAAATCTCACCTCACATATAGTGAGGACACACCTCACATATAGTGAGGAAATTTCGCCTCACAATCAAGAAAGTAAATACAAAAATTCTTTAACAAATAAGAACCATACGGTCTACCTTGTAATTACATACAATCTTTTACCTACCTTTGCTATTAAAGAACTAGACGAATTTACCGGTGGAATTAAGAGGTATTTTTCTTCTCCGGTGCCATGCAAGTGTACGACAAACGCATTTTAAACAACCCACTGACCAAGTAATTTAAAGTCCTATCTAGGCCGGTTGGCTTCGTTTTAACTTGGCCCTTTAAAACGCCGCGCAAAGAACGTGCTCAGTAAACGAAAGCATGAGTTGCGACAACGGGGACCGCAATGAAGCCGACAATTTATATATCGCGGGTGAGCCCGCGGGAGAGGTCGTGGTGAGCCCGCCGCTCACCCCCTCGACAACGAAAGGGGTCAGCTGAAGCGCAGCAGGGCGGTGAAAGAGAGAGCGAGAGAGCAAGAGAGAGCAAGAGAGCGCGAGAGAGCAAGAGAGCGCGAGAGAGCGAGTGAGAGGCGGACCGGTGGGCGGTCTGCCAAGGGCGAAAGAGAGAATAGAGGGAAGGAGGAGAGGGAGAGGGAGGGAGAGGGAAGAGGAGGAGGGGAAGGAGGAAGGAGGGAGAGGGAGGGAGAGGGAGGGAGAGGGAAGGGAGAGGGAGGGAGAGGGAGGGAGAGGGAGGGAGAGGGAGGGGAGGGAGGCGAGAGGGAGGGAGAGTGGAGGGAGAGGGGAGAGGTGAGGGAGAGGGAGGGAGAGGGGAGGTGAAGAGGGAGGAGAGGGAGGAGGGAGAGGGAGTTGACGGGACGCAGGAAGACGCGAGACGACGAGATCGAACGACGTCGTTTCCAAGTGAAGTGGCGGTAGCCTGGTTTGCGGTGAGAACTTGGCGAGGTTCCTCTATTTCTGGATGTACGCGGACGAGGAAATTGCACTTCTGCCAGCCACCGAAACTGGAAGTTTCGTCGGCGGTACGAATAGTTAATACGCGGACGGTTCTATAAATAGTTTACGTAAGTTGATGAACCTGGACGTGTGATTACTGCTTTAAACTGAGGTGCACAGTTCCAAAACACACCTGTTCTTTGTTTTTATGAAAATGTAGCTCCTGGCACATTTTTGTGGTCCATGTCACTTAGCAAATAACACTTCAGGTTAACTGTTTCTAAACCTGCCTTACTTCTGCGTAAAACGTATTAAAAGTTCAACTACAAAATCCTCATTACATTAAATATTCGTCTTTTTGTAGGTGGTGTCCTATCATAAACGGCGGTAAGACGGTAAAACATGAATCCTCAATTGAAGTCTATTTTCAAAGTTGTGGGTTCACGTCGCTGTGACCTGTCACCATGCTTGTTAGGAGAACTTTGAGTGAGGAACCCCGTGTTATGTTTATGTATAGAGTGATGCGTTGAACGTAGCGCGTAAGTGAATCGACTAAGATCGCTACAAGACTGCCGGCCAGAATATAATGTACTATGTAACAAATATATTATAATATAATATAATATAATATAATATAATATAATATAATATAATATAATATAATATAATATAGTATAATATAGTATAATATAATATAATATAGTATAATATAATATAATATAATATAGTATAATATATAATAATATTGAGAATATATTATATAATATGACATTGGGAAAGAAAAAAATAATTTCCTGTTGTTGGAGTATTTGCTAAAGAGAATGAGGAGAGGAGGCAAAGAAGGTCTCATTATGAATTGATGCTAACTATAGGATAAGGGATTTTGTTGGAAATGACCAGTTGGAAATATTCTCGAGGTAGTAGCTTTCCAGTTACGTCAAATTCGTAGTAGTCCGGACGCCCTGTAGTCGCCGATTGCTCCGTTCGGTAGTATTCCGCAGTTTCTCTGAAAAATGACAGAAAATTCTGGAACAGTACCGTAACCAATGCGCCACGGTGCACGTGCAATCTTTTCTCCCTAATCCTCATCTCCGCTTACAAGGATTCCCCTCCACACACATACACATACGCACACACACACGCACATACGCACACTCACATACGCGCGCAAACACACACGCACATACGCACACTCCCATGCGCGCGCACACACACATACGCCCACACACACACACATACGCCCACACACATACACACATGTCATGCTCCATAATACCGCTCACCTCGGGATAACAAAAGGGGGCCTGGATCTTGTCGCAGCTAGGATCGTGTCCAGTTGGTGGTGATATGTCGAGGAGGACAACCCCGCAATGTAACTTGCAAGTCGGTACCGTATCTCACATTATAGGAAAGTGCCATTCCGCAGAATATAGCATGTACTAGACGTACCTAATAATCACAGCAGTTGTCACGCCCGGAAACAATTTTGCGAAGGCCAGATGCCAGGTATGCGGCGTTGCAGCATCGCCCCCGCCCCTGATTGCCTGTCGCGGGCCGGGGCGTCCCGTTGCGTCGCGGCGGCCGCGTGGAACGAGCTCTCGGCAGCTTCTTTGATCAGCGGGCGGCGCGTGGAGCGGGGCCGGTAAAAATTTATCGTTTAATCAAACAGCCATCGCCTCTCGCGGCGCCGCTTGCCCGTGCCCCGGCCGCGCCGCCCCCGGGAGGGCGGGCGCCGCAGGTGGGCGGGGCTGTTGATTAAAAGCGCCCCGCGGCGGCGGCGGCTGAGCCGATTTTCCTGTCCGGTGGACCATCTTGCATCGCGACCGCCGCACTCTGCCCTCCGCCCTCTGCCCTCCGCCCTCCGCCCTCCGCCCATCCGCCTCCGCCTCGCCCGCTCGCTGCCGCCCTCCCGCCTCGCGCTCGCCTCCGCCTCCGCCTCCTCCGCCCTCCGCCTCCGCTCTCCGCCCTCGCCTCGGCTCCGCCTTCGCCTTCGCCTTCCGCCTTTTCCGCCGCCGCGCGCCGCCGCCCGGCCCGGCGCCGCGATAAAGCGGTCCCGGCAGGGTGTCTTGCGGTTCTGCTTTTCAGTCCAACATTGCTTCTCTGTCATACATTCTGGGCGAAAAAGTTTGTGCGCATTAGTAATCATGAAGGTAAATTCGTTTGTGATCTCCCAATCGATTATGAATTTAGATGACGTACTCAATGAAACGCAATTTTTTTGTTGTATAACAATTGGAATCTGAAAGTGTTCATCATACATCAGTACTATCTATTTATGATTCTCGTCTTGAAATCAGGCCAGAAGAATAGGAATAGACAGATATAAGTGAATTCTTTGCGAACAAGTCTTGCGAAATAACTCAAAGAAAATAAACTGATCAATGCCATGAAATATGAGAGAGATGTTTAGAATATATAAAAGGAGAGAATATCTCCTAATAGATTCTCCCTGATTCTGATAAAATCACCGGGAAAAATGAGGAGTCAAAGAGAGAAAATGGTGGAGAAAATTGTAGAGAGACAAGTAAATGAAAATATAAAGGAATTGTGGAGAGGCAAACCATTCAATAGAAAAATATATTAAAAGAGAACAAGAAAATAACATTGAAATAGAGATTAATTATGGTGTTCAAATAGGAAGTAATTAGACAGAATAAAAAGCAGTTTCAATAGTTACTCAAGTTCAGGCATTGAGAACGCTTCCTTATTATAAAATGTTTCTCAAAATCTTACTGATTGAAATGCCACATTTGCTGTATTTGCCTTGAATATCATATTAGCCATAAATGTCACAATTGTCAGGAATAAGTAACAAACTTTTATCATATGTAGTCTTAGATTGTCCACTTCCAGCAAAGTCGGAATACATGAAAAACAAAGATTGTGTTTACCTCTACTGCAAATCTGTAACGACCTAAAATTCCATGTGACATGGGTATTAATAAAATCTGCTATCTGTTAGACAGTGGTCAATAAGACATAAAACAAACAATTTCATTCTGGTCGTGCGATAGCAGCAAACAAAGCAAACGCAGTTGTTGAGGATTTGAAAATCTCGGTTCTACTTGTAGATGTGGGGGTGCAATGCGATAAGAACATGCAAACTAAGGGAACAGGGAAATGTGTTAACTCGCCATTGTGCGTGATTATTTTCTTTATTGATTACTCGGGTGTTACATTTTATAACACCGATAATAGTTTATTTATTATAGAATTATGTTTTCAATTGGTTTACTAGTATTCTGAAAAACGTTTTTTAAGTATTCTACAATGTACACAGCCACAAAAATGTATAAAATGGCTTATGTCATCAAATGACTTGATGACTTGTTTACAATAACACGTGCAGCCTAAAAACTTAATATCAATAATAAAATATAATTTTAATAATAATTGTAATTAAAAATCCCATAAATTAAAACTATGTAACACAACTGAATACCCGGGAGAAAATTATAAACAAACACTACGATAACAATTTTGAAATATAAGACAATTACGTGAGAGAAAATATCTATGACGCGACGCATCACAATAATCTGCGCCTTGTCCGATTGCTTCTTTTTGCAACATTTAGGAACTGATGATAATAACAATAAAAATAGTAGAATGACTAAGTTATTGTAAATTTTTATTGTAGTTTCCAATTCATCTGTGCAACTGATCTTTTAGTTATGTACAAGAACTGTATATTGGCGTATAGTCCAAATATGTTAAATGGGAACCTCATAATTCAAACTATTCAAACGCCCATCTCTTATCTTTTTATCAAATTAATAGTGCATATGTACTGGAAAACAATTTTTATGTATACGATGTATTTACTAGTAGATGAAAATATTTCTCAATACATTAGTGAAAAATATTCTCTTGATTTGAAGTACGTCCAACAATTTTAAATTAGTAAGCATTTCTTTCTACGAAATTTTCGGAAGCTACAGAGATGTTGACAAATATTGCCAACTAATAGCTTTGAAGGCGAAAACCGATTCCCCAACGAGGTTTAAAGCACCGTGTGTGATACGAAATACTAATTTGGGATTAAACGTTTGATGTGGTAGCGTCAACCACGATGTCAACTGATTTTTCGCCCGAGGCGTTTTCGTTGCACACACACTTCACACACACACGCACACGCACACACACACACACACACACACACATACATATGCACATGCACACAGCTCCCTTTACCAATTAAAGGCAGGCAACCGCACCTACATTCCAAATGCCTGTGTTTGTTTATAAACCAAAACATTGACCGTCACTATAGACTCTTCAAAAGTCAAATACGTGAGTGATGTTGTAGCTCCCACTAAATGAAAACTCTTCTAATGAAACAATCAATCTACAATAAACAGTAATTAAAGTCGGATTGTTTGAATAATCAACTTCCATCCTAATGTGCAAAAGAAACGGAGGTTAGTTGTACTCGGAGCAGTTTGTGAATGTGACATACTATACTATTCTGTGAATTATAAAAATGTGAAGCACTTGATGGATTTTAAGGTTTAAAGAGACAAGAATAATATATTTCTGCGTGGGATTAGTTTAGCCAGTACAGGGTTAATTAAAAAACAATTTAATGGCGTTTAGGTGTACTATTCTGTGAATTATAAAAGTGTGAAGCATTTGATGGATTTTAAAGTTTAAAGAACCAAGAATGATATATTATCTGCGAGAGATTAGTTTAGCCAGTACAGGGTTAATTAAAAATCAATATAATGGCGCTAACGAAGTTCTCCAAAATTCAAACGCCGATTGATTTAATTGCTAGTTTTTATTACTCGTTGGAAGAGCGGTTAACAAGTAGGTTTTCTCCGTTTGTTAGACACAAGACGCAAGTGTCTCGTTGTTCGACGATAGTAAATCGAAAGTTACGAGTTCCATTGACGTGAAAGGTCACGTGCGCTTAGAAAAGAGCAAGTAGACATTCCGATGCAGTAGTTGTTTCGCGCGTGCGCAGAGCAGAAAGGAAAGTACTGTGTGTCCGTTGGACGTAGAGTCTTTTGATAATTTTAATGTACGTGAATGGCTGGATAAGTTTTGAACTTTGCAGAAACGCAAAAACATTTTACACGATATTAAAACCACTTTTATGTACATTATAGTTCTGAGTGGTGTAAACAGTGTACAACACAGCAGTTCAAGCTGTTACTTAATCGTTATATACAAATATCATTCCGGTATCACGAGAACACAAATACCCGAATCCCCCCCAAAAAATCCCGAATCCCCATAAAATAATTGAAGGATAAATGTATTTCATAACTAACGATAAATATATTTAGTAATATCTTACATAGTTTTTCTCCAATTTGAAACACTTTCAGTTTTTTTGTTTATTCTTGGCCATATACATTTTGAATATTTTCTATACTTTCGATTTTTGAAAGAACTTGTCCAACGATCATCATCTTGCCCAGAATGTATTAATTTTCTCTTCACAGAAACTAAAGTAAGGTAGCAGTATGTTTATCGGCAGAACTGATTGTAAGCGAATGCTTGAGTTTTCACGAAACGGTTATGCGTGACAACGGCTTTAGTTGTTTTGTAAACATTCAATAATGACTGAAAAATGAATGTATCATTTAAGTTTATGAGACGCTGTAAGACTTGAAATCCTAAACCACGAAACAGAAAAAACTTATATAAAAAAGATAGAGCAAAGAATCTATTCTGAGATTTACCGGTGACCCCGTATTGGCATGCGACTGTTAAGTGAATGATAATTACATTGAAAAGTGGAAATAGTAGAAGTGCTCGAAAGAAAAATTAAAAAAAAATTTCTATACTGTTTTTCAGTTTATATACGCCCCATTGGTTTTACATGTTTGTGTTGCAGTTGAAAATGCGGGTAGCTGCTGTTTATGACCTTCTTGTTCCTATAGATACGTTTTTTCATAAACATTACACTGTAGTCTTGTAGACTAATAAGCAATTTCTTTTGTCCTAAACTACCATGAAATTAGATTTGTTCTAAGAACGCGCTCATTACCGTTCTCTTAGTCTAAAACTGAATTTAAAAACACTATTTGTGTTAGTAGGTACACTGGCATTTACACTGGTATTTTAGTTTTTAGTTCTCAAGACCCTTTGTCACCTCACTTTGCATTTCCTCAAGAGGTATGATTATATATATATTTATATATTATATATATATATATATATATATATATATATATATATAGTATTTATTTTGTTTTAATTGAGATGATAAAATGAGCGTTTTAGGGAATTGTTGCTGTCGTTAGAACACTGCTTCGCCCACGACTGTCCTGCAGAGGTCTCCGCAGTCGTCTGTTCCCAAAGGCAGGAGGCTCTGGCGGCGGACGATTCCAAGTGGGCCGTGGGGACGAAGGGGGAGTCGGCGTTTGCGCCTCAATGAACTTGGCGGGAACAGTCGATTCCGACACATTTCCCGTTGCGCTGGCAATGCATCGCTGCTGCCCCGCTACTTTCCTCTACTGCTCGCCGAGTCTCCTCCTTCTCCTCTCCGTATGGCACTGAAAAGAGGACTAGACTTTCTCTGAGCGATTGCTCTCTCTGTAAAATACTTACAACAAATATCTGTATATTAAATGTATGAATAATATGCGTTGAATGGCAAATATTTTAACGTAAAAATATGAAACAATAAATTAATAACTAAAACTGCCGTAATATAGTACAATATTACTCGTGTTTTACTGATTAATTGTCCGATTATATTTTAATCAATTTCATATTAAGGAAGAAAAATACCATACCAAGGTAATTTTCTAACAATTTTTTCTTGTAAACTCATGTCACATTTAATGCTTGATGGAAATTCTTTTTTAGAAACTCTTCTCCCCCCTTCTCCCCCACTCTCTTCCTTACCCCTATCTCCCACTCTCCCCCGCTCACCGTCTCGCCCTCTCACCTCCTCTATACTTATCTCCCTCTCCCTTCCTCTCCCTCCTCTCCCTTCCTCTCCCTCCTCTCCCTCCTCTCCCTCCTCTCCCTTCCTCTCTCTTCCCCTCTCTTCCCCTCTCTTCCCCTCTCTCTCCCACTCTCTCCCTCTCTCTCCCTCTCTCTCCCTCTCTCTCCCTCTCTCTCCCTCTCTGTTCCTCTCTCTCCCTCTCTGTTCCTCTCTCTCCCTCTCTGTTCCTCTCTCTCCCTCTCTCTCCCTCTCTGTTCCTCTCTCTCCGTCTCTGTTTCTCTCTCTCCCTCTCTCTCCCTCTCTGTTCCTCTCTCTCCCTCTCTATCTCCTGTCTCCCTTTCCGTCTCTGTCTCCCTCTGTTCCTCTCTGACTCACTCTCCTTCTCTCTCCCCTTCTCTCTCCCCTCCCCCATCACCATCTCTGTTCCTCTCTCCTCCTCTCCCCATTCTCTCTCTCTCTCTCTTTCTCTTTCTCTCTCCCTTCGTATTAGTATCTGTGTCAAACTACCTCCCTCACTCTCAATATCCTTTACTTCTCTACAGTTCTCTTCATCTTCCTACCTTCTCTACGCTCCCTTTCGATATCACATCCATCGCTTACGTTTGTGCCCTCCATTTCCCTCCCAACCCCTCTCACCTTCGAGGAGAAGCGGCGCTCTCCATCGCCTGCACCCTCCCTGCCACCGCTCCTGCCGTGCACCGCTGGCCGCAGTGCATCGCCGCCGCCGCCTCCCCCGCGTCACAAGTGTTGCGGTCGTAAAGTGCGGAGCTGTAAAGTTATATCGCCCAGCGCCGCGCCGCACCGCCGACTCTCGGAGACGCCGGTATTACGTAAACATCGCGAGGCCGCCGCTGCGGCGCCGCTCTTGGCTCTTGGTCGCGTTCTCGGCGCATGTGCTGCCCAGTCTGCGCCCTCCCCCACCCCCGCCGCGCGGCGCGGCGCGGCACCCGAGCGCGGTCTTTGCGTCGAAAGTTCTGACCGACCGCAGTCCTCCCGTTCTAACTGCGTTCCAATGCGTTCAATGAAATGGGGATTTGTCGTGCATAGTATTGCATAGAAGAAGGTAATACAATGAAATCGAATAATTTGAGTTGTAGCAATGATTGAAAAAGAACCATTAACATTTTAAGTAATTATTTTTTGAGTTTTTTTAAATATTTGAAATAATATTCAATACTAAAGTGTATACAAATGAGCGCGCACGCATACATACACTCACACACAGTTGATTTCATTTTACCTTTCTCGTTTTTCAATCTTTCTGAAACATTGTCTGTTGTTCAGTGTTATCCAGTATGTTGTCAGCGTCCAGTGTTGAGGCACTGTCCAAGAACAGATCTCTGATTTTTAAGAATTTCTTTCTTCCGCCGTGTATTATTTTAGCTCTATACAATTGTTTAAAATTTGAATTTTTCTTCATGTTGTAGGACTATGGTAATTCCAAAGTTTAATTTCTAGTGAATTCAGATTATTTTTACTAAAAGGCCATCTTTGTAATATACAAAATGTATGTCGTGGTGAAAGGAAATGGGTATAACAAAACAACTGCAAATTATAAATGCTTCAATGACTTGAGTAAAATTTATTCTAATGAATTATATTTTAACGGAACGAAATAAAAGATTGCAATGACATGTTATTTGTTTATTTAATTACCCACAACAAGGCAAAGATACAATATCAGTAGGTATTACAAGACAAAAATAAACAATAAAAGAAAATCATCGATTTCAAATAAAATCACAGATATCCGACTTGAAGAACACAAATTTTTACAAAAATTGATAAATCATAACACACCAGTAAGACAAACAAATCTTCAAAACATCCATTAAAAAACTAAAATATAACAAAAATGAGCATACAATCACAATTATGCAAACAAAAATTGTAATTACAGACATAGAAATCTCATCTTCAACATAATCTGGACCTAACAGCAGCACTTAAAAAATATATCTACATTCAATATTTTATTTAAATTTTGTTCACATTTTAGAAAAGAAAACTGAAAACTAACTTTCACGCTCTACTCAATTCATTGAATTTAGAGGACATTCTCAAGAGCGGTGAATGTTTGTGCGATGTTGCATTTGGGTTGTTAAAATAAAATTATTCTCTTCCTCTTAAATTTCGAATTCGTGCATTAAATGACAATTATGACAGTAATTCACTGTTTTATAATAAACCATTGACTACTTTAAATAAAAACATTTGTTCTGAAAAGACTCTTGTGTTGGTAAGAGAAATGACATTTAATTCTTTTACTTAATTCTTATAAAACATTTCATGGTGTAATTTAGCTTGGTTGTTTGGCATTTTTTATATTGAAGACTTTTTATTAGTGCTATTGGTTTCCGTTCTGCTTGAGATCAGAAATTATATTTAATAATTTATTGACACAACTATTGGAGAAACATGGACCCAGCACTATATTCAATAGTGAATCTAGCTAATCTGGTTGGCGATGGGGACAGACTAAAGTTACTATCTCCGACGTCGAGGTGATGTGGTATTATGAAGCGTAACAAAGGCAGTTAGTTCACAGTATCTTGCAGTAGGTGTGTTACTCGAGCTGTCAGGTTGTGCTCGGTCCAATTACGGACTGTTGTCTAGCACCGTCTGTGATTTTCCAACTGCGTAGCAGGTGAGCAAACAGAGAGTCTTCAATCAAACGAAGTACAGTAAATGTAAACAGAATCGCCATTGAGCACAAGACGCGGGGAAACGTCAATACTACTGCCGTGCTTCTCGCGGTCGGCGACTTATATTCTTGTGAAAACGTGTTCAAGTTCTGTTTGTGGGAACTGAAGTGCTGTATGCGGGTGATTATTTCTAGTACAGCAACTCCTAATTCTGGATGTCATAGGGATGAATATTATATATATATATATATATATATATTATATATATATATTATATGTTGTGTTGTGTGTGTGTGTGTGTGTGTGTGTGTGTGTGTGTGTATTTATGGATGCCTAATATATGTTCAGGGATGAATACGAATTGCTTGAGATTATTCTTCTTTTTAAGATCACACTAATACGTTCTCTTGATTTTTATTTCCCGGGCTTTAAAGAGTAGGGATTATCATAGTACTGATAAAAGCAATGATGGAATGCGAGACATGAAGTATATGTCTATGAAATATTCTGCTACAGAATAGTTTTATTATAAAATTTTCACTGTAACTTACAGGAAATTGATTCATGGTTTCCTTCTCGGTGTCGAAACACGCTAACTAGTCACCGTTTACATAGTTCCATCCAGCTAAGGCGACCCTCTATTGAACTGGCCCTTCTTCCCACTTTCGTCCCATATACAGTGCTGGTCCAATTAAGATCCTCGCTCTAAAGAGATTAACGCGGCAATTAAAGAACCCCTGCCATAGGCTTCCATGCACATAATGTAGGGTTTATCTGCATAATGAGCATGTCGACCCCTGTCCTCCTTTTTGTTGCTGGATGTAATAGCTCAGTCGCGTTAAATAAGAACTCTTCCTTCGTGATAAGAATTTTTATAGAGCTTGTTGGAAGTGTTAATGCCTTTTTCAGCGATAAGTAATTTAGCCTTTTTCAGCGACATTCTCATATCTTGATATAAATAACCGGACTTTAAAAGAAAAAATAGAGGAATACTACGTTTTACATGCTAGTCATTTATATTGGTAAACCATTTCTACATACTAAATATCTATAATTTTAATTAATTAATGAAGAAGATAATTTTGTTAATTGGCAATGGTTATAACAACAAGGTATATCAAGAAGTAGTAACCCATTTTTAAAGATCTAGACGTAAGAATCTTAGCGTCTAGTTATGTCATGACAACATAATTATTATTGCATTTATAATCATAATATAATAATATAATAGTATTATTATAATTATCATTAGTATTTGCGTATAGATCATTTCTGACCTTGCTACTCGTTCTTTTTCTAGGCCAAGACGTATTCTGTCCTGGAGAGAGATTAACGTGTCAATAGGGGGATCGGCTTTTTCGGTTGTATCCGTGGGTATAACGAGGTTATTAAGGCATGAATTATAAATTGTGTGGTGATAGGATGATGATAATGATAAATAATGTTGAGGGGTGAAGGGACAATCACAAATACGACCATGCTTACGCAGTACTCATACCTTCTTAAATAATAATAATAATAATAATAATAATAATAATAATAATAATAATAATAATAATAATAACAATAATAATCCGTCGTCTGTGCCGATCAGGCTGGAGGTTCGACTCCTGCATAATCATGGCCGTATTAGTGAGTGTCCCCTGACCCATCATCATCATAATCATCCTATCATCATGTATTTAATTGCGCAAGTGACTTATCCACCTCTAATATTTTTGGAAACATTAATTTAAGCTCAGAAAGATTTGCGAAAGTCTGAGAGATTAACCTTTCTGGCTTTCGGATTCTATATGGAAACGAGTGGTTTCAACTTCTAGGGCATTTTGGGTCGGAAAGTTTTACCTGCGCTTATTCTTTTTAACACTGAATGGAATAAAATATCTTCCACGTTTCTATTCAAACATTTCGCTTTCTTTAAAAAATAATAAATATATCAATTTAATTTACTAATTTTAAAGTGAGTGAAGATAAAAGGAAATTTTAAATAAAATTTTTGTACATTTATGCAACATAAATTTGAATATAATATATATTTTACCTTTTACACTAACACATAATATGACATGAAAATAAATAAAACACGTAGACTATTTATAACGGTCAATATTGATGTTCGTGTAAAATGACTATTGAGAAGACAAATCAGTTTCCTGGGAAATCAATTTTACTTTATTCAGAAAAAAAGCATTGCACGGAATCAATCATGGACTGATCCTGATTTACGGCCACAAAGAATAGTTGATAGAGAAGTTAGTGGAAACAAAAACTGAGGAGAGAATGATGGTGAACTGACTTTCTCCAAAGGCGTTGTAATTTCCATATCAAAAGGACCGGAGGCGCCCCAGGGGGACTGAAAATCTCAACGTGAGTGGGAGAGACATAACAAGTGAGAAGCCTTGGGTGGTGACGGGATAAACAGTCTCCATACAAATTGGGTGTCCGTCTCTTGCATCCTTTATTATCTTGGAGCTATCGGAATAGGTTTAGAATTAAAGTTCCTGTTATGAGTTGCCTTCCGGAAAAAAATTCAAAATATAAATGAATTCACAAGAACTATAAAATACCTCTATGCTTTATATATCGTGCCGTGCCAAATGCTTGTTTCATAAGAATTGAAAAAAAAGTAAGTTGTATAAATATTGTCCTCAGTCGTGGCAGTTCAAATAAACCCATTTAAACAGTCTGAGAAGGCCAGTAAGTAATTCATGTTTTAGTATTAATTGCAATTAATTTTCGTTTTTAGTAATTGTCGTACGTAATTTATTACGATGACAATGTAGGGAAGTTGTCAAAACGTTGCTTGTGTAAAGAATTAAATAAACGAAACTATGAAAATTTCTTTGTTTTGTATATAAGATAACTAAAAAAAGGGGTCAGTATCAGTTATTACATAATAATGTATAGAGTTAGCCAAGAACAAAAAAAATATATTCGGTTAAAATTTGTAAACCCTGAAAGTATCGGGGTTTATAGCCATCCCAGTCCGTTATTTCTGTGTTGCTCAATACTTTTCGTAATACTCTCTTCTTATAAGATTATTTATAATTACATTAATACATCTTACGTCTATTTTGAATTGACATATTTTCACTAATTTGTACTCTTTTCACTCATTTGTTCTAATATTTTAAAAAACAGTGGCGGTTAAATCGGACCGTATCCGTGAACGGATCATATACGACTGTCATTCACATTTTTCATAGAGTTGCATCTCGGTGACACTACGAAAAATAACAATAATGATAGTAAAAGAGTCAAAGTATTCTACTCGACGGGCATCCATTACGAGCTGTTTACAGCTCTGCTACCGCATCTGGCTTAACGGATTGTCTGCCCCCCGGTAGTATAGCGTTGCACCGGGGCGCGCTGTGGCAAACGAGGGCGGTCCATCACCTGGCCGGCGAGCGACTGGCTTGCCAACGGCGGCCTTTTCTCTTGCCGTCGCTTTGTTTGCGCGGGTGCGCACTTCCTTTGTCACGATTTCGCAACCGGAGGCCGAGCTCCGCTAAAGGTGCCCCGCGTGTGGGTCTTGAGATCAACGGCGGCACCGGAAATCACAGCGTCGTCATTAACGGCGTGGGTGTCCTCTTCGTCATTGTGGTGACTGCCGTAGTGTAGAAAGTTGTTGGTGTCGTATAAATTGCGTGGTGGTAGCAGATATCATGTGGTACTCCGTAATGTGAATTAAGAAATAATCAACCACAAAAATAAGTTATAATATTTGTTACAACATCCCAAAGTTAACAAAGGAAATTTTTAATTTGTGATTTTTATTTAATAATTACTTATTTATATTTATACATTTTTATCTTGCATATTTACTGCATTTCTGTTATGCTCTCGTGCTTTAAGTTATTTTCTCATTTTTCCTCCTCCAATTTATCGATCCACTGAAGATGGGAAAACTCTTCCCCGAAAGTTAACTTTGAGCTATTGTAATACATTTTATAACTCTTATTGTTGTGATTATTTTACAACAATATTGTTGTCATTATAACTCTTATTGTTGTAATTATAATTCACATCTTTGTTATAGTCGGTTTTATCATTTCATTATTTGCATGTGAAGTATTTGTTAGCATTATGTAATTCGTTACTTAGTTTTCATTCATACATAATATATACTGTAATGGTATAGATATTGTGAAAATAACACCTAGACTGTTTAAATGGGTTTATTTTAACTGCAACAAGTGTAGACAACACTTATATAAATTTTCGTTTTCGTTTCACGAGCATTGAAAAGAAAATTTGGCACGGGCGCGATAGATAAAGCATAGAGGTATTTTATACTTCAGTAAATTCATGGATATTTTGAACTTGTTTCTCAGGAAGCAGAACGCAACATAATCTTACGTTCTAAACTTACTGTTTGCTCCAAGATTAATATAGGAAGCAACAGACAGACATTCAATTTGTACGGAGACACTCTTTCGCTAAATACAGGTTGAATTATTTTTAGTTTTGGAAAATGACACCACGGTGTTTCACGTAATATCAGCGTTAAAAATATCCTTTACCCTTTTGCCCTTAGAATCATTGATTCCTCTAGATTTTTTTTATTTTCTGGGAGCCTGTATATAGTCGCAACTTTATGTGAATATCTACGGTTGAAAGCGCAGTTTCAGAAGCAGGAGACCGCTAACGACATTTATGAATGGGTGTACTATTCTGTCGACCGTCTGGCGGGATACATTCGTAGAAGGCTTTAAATTGGGCGCGGTCGCAGGACCAGCATGTGGTCATGTGTCATGTGTCATGTGGAGAGCTCTCATAATTTGCTCATTTTCGATCATTAAATCATTTCCGTTTTTATTAGTTAGTTTCCGAAAAGGTAGATGTTTTCTTAGACCAAATTTAAAACTATTCGCAAAGGTTTGAATCACAATTAATTGTTGGGTAGAAATGAAATATACTTAAGCAAAATTATATTAGACATCCTTGTTCATTTAATTGAGGAGAAGATGGTAGGGATTATTTTTCCATATGATTTACCTGCATATACAAACGGTAGTGATGTCCTTACATACAAAAACGATTCTGACATTTAGAATACGAATACTACATAATACTAATATGCGAATACATACATAATACGAATATATCCATGCGCATTAGATTATTTCAGTATACCCTTAACTCTTCGTCTCCCCTTTCTTCTACGCCTCTTCCCGTTCAACTTTGCCGCTTCCCTTTTCGTTTATTCATTTGCCTTTCATATTCGTCTCCTTTTCCTCTTCCTCTCCTTTCTTTCCTCTACGTCACCTCTTCTTTTCCCTTTGTCTCCCCCTTTTCTCTTCGTCTGCCCCCTTTTCATTCGTCTCCCCCTTTTTTTCTGCGTCACCTCATTTTCCCCACTCATCCTCTTACTGTACTATCATGACATTTCTCCTGTTTATTCCTCGCGCTGCAAACATCTCTCTCATTCTTTGCGTACCCGCTCGACCGCGCTGTCGAGCTGTCTCTTTTCCTCGCTCCGAGTGCCCGGTATCTCCGCCGCCTTGCTTTCGTCGGGCGTCCCTGTCTTTCCACGCGCCCCGCGTGTGCTTGTCGACGCTTTCGATTGAGGCTACGTCCCGGCGCGGAGGTGCCTATGCGGAGCGGCCGTACTCCTCCGTGCTTACGCCACTCCAGCTGAGCCGCACGTGCTGAAAGGGGAATGCTGATTCGACCGACGCTTAGTTAAGGCGAACACCGAAATAATCAACGTACTGAATTAACAGCGGCCTACAAGTAAAATTTCTCTGCACTTACATTAATCTTGTATTGATCGGAAAAAAAACACTGAAAACTACTTACCATAGCAGCTGTCCGCTAAAATTCTCCTCCTGACACCGACTGAATTAGACAAAACTATCTAGTAAGTGCCAAAAATACTTGCACGGTTTAACTCGAATCTAGGGCCTCCCGATCAAAGGCAGTGACATCAGTTGATGCCGTGAGACACGTCTCCCGGACTCTACGAGCCTACACATAATCGTGTATGTTATATATATATATATATATATATATATATATATATATATAATGTGTGTAAGAGAGATTTATGTATACATGTATTTACTCTACAGCGGAATATAAATTCTTTGGTCCACTTCCTTGACAGAGCTATCAGATATACCAACTTTGAAAGGAACATTCCTCTTCCATATTAAACAAAAAAGGATATCCGTTTGATATACATGTTTGGTTCTTTCACAGGCCAATAGTAATCATGCATGCTTTGAACCCCCTTAGCATTGAAAATGTGATATCTGAATGTATATACGTTCAGTTTCAAAAAAATATTTATTGCGTTTGTTTCAACGCGCGGCATCTGAATTATGAAAGCTCTGTGAATTATGCCGCTGGACTGTGGGGATAGAACAGTAAGTTCAGTGTGCGACGGAAGAAAGCATCTGCTTAGAATATATGCGCTTGGAATAGCGTCAACGTTTTCATTTTACCTTGATACAACACTCAGGAAATAACATTATATTTGCTCAAGACCACTGTACTACCAGAGTATTCCAGATTTACAAACGTATCATTCGCAATAGTGTATACCTTACCTGGTTAAAGGCTTTTTGCGCTTTTCATTTTACGCTTTGTGTTCTGAAATTGATAAATATCGTAATATTAGTATTTTTTATTGTTAACATTAGTAAAGACAAAATTCTGAATATAAATTTAAACGTACATTCGTAATTCAGATATGCCTTGGCGCAGCAAAGCAACCAGAATACTAAACTGTTAATCTGGTTTGATGATAAATGAAATAAAATGCAGGTAAAGATTACTAAAATTGTTATTCTTTTATTATTACAGAACGGTTATATATTTCATGTGTTGAATTAGAAATTTAGTAACAGTGCCGCAGTGTTATTTTATTACTGTTTATAATAAGAGTTCAAAACGACCATCCCGACAATATATTCACCTCCAATAGCGTCACAAAAGCGATTCATGCTCTCGCACAATCGTGTCAAGGCTTCTTCAAACGATGTCCGAAGCGGGCAATATTCTCGACCACAATTTATCTGCTGTTTTGCGTACGAAATACGTGTCAAGTGTTACCAAAAGAAAAAGTCTAAAATATTGATATCGACCTATCTATTGCTGCCGATATTGTTCACTTAGATAGTTGCGTGCGACTTGTATAAAATGCAGGCGCCCTATCGCACATGGATCATAGTCACAGACGCGTGGCTTGGTATACAAGGTCTAATAAATTAGGAAGGTCTGCTTGTGGAAAGCGCAAGTGACGAGGTGAAAGAGCAACTCTAGCTCTTTAGAAAACAAAATCTTTAATAAGACTAAAATATACTGTAAATGAAAGTGGTTAATGCGAGAAACCAACAACCATATAGCCTTCACTACATGACAGCAAGTGTCTGCTGCAAAATCAGCCAGGGCGCTTATATCAGCCCCCGGGCAGGGCGTGGCATGCTTGGTCAGGCGCACGTGCTGGCCACTCATGGGAGTGGGGATATAATGAATTTGTTTAGTGGAAATGGGTTGAATTGCCCACGCTGTCTCAGAAGCTTCCGGTGGAGCTTCTCTCTGGCCTACGTGCGGAGACGCGCGCAGGTTATTTCTGATAAGAGGCCCACACCATCCGGTCTGTGCGTTGGCTCGGTACTCTGCGTGACCTCGGCGCTTTTTCTTGCATGTGCGTCTGCCAATTAATACTTAGCCTTTTAAATATCATGGATAGAGCAATAAGTGCTCAGTGGCAAAATTATACAGAATAACCTATTGTGTATGTTATACATTTTTTCATACACGGCAAAATTTGAGAGAACAATACACATATTTATATGACTGACAATACTTATATATTAATATATATTACAATATACAATAGCTACAAGAGGCGCTACACGACATGGTACACGAGGCTCTCTACACACAATCAGACCTTTCGCGACTCTGCTGTTCACTCTTTCTTCCAGAGGAGCCGCCTAACTCCTCTTGTAGTCCGGTGCTCAGGTTCGACTCTGCTGGCGCGTGGCCCGGACCCGCTGCTGCTCCCAGCACGTCCTCGGAGAGCGCGCGCTGCCCGTGGCGCGAACGGCGAATCTAAAATTTCATCGAGCAAACGCGTGATTTAAAAGAGACTTCGGCGTGACCTGCTCGAGGAGGAGGGGCGCGGTCGGCTTGAATCGGCCAACGAGCGGCCAACGAGCGGGCAACGAGCGGGCAACGAGCGGGCAACGAGCGGGCAACGAGCGGACAACGAGCGGGCAACGAGCGGGCAACGAGCGGGCAACGAGCGGGCAACGAGCGGGCAACGCTTCCCGCCTCTGCGAATCTATTAAAAAAGCGCTCAGCATTGTCTGCGCACAACGCAGGCGACGATCGGGTCATCGTTTCCGATAACCGGGGCTTGCTTCGATGGCTTTGCCAAGGCATCCACCGAGATAGAACAGCATGTCAACGTATTCTCGGGACGTGATCTCGCTGTTCTCTTCACTTGACACTACCTGCAGCTGCAGGATGCTATGAAGGCAAATAGGAAAACCGGAGAGTAACCTATCGCTGATCAAGCGTATTACGCCATGAGCGCGCTCCTCAACCTTGCTGAGGTTGCCCTTCCGGTAGAGTCTGAAATTATCTCAACTGCGGCTCGAGGTAATACAGCATTGGTCTCGATTCATATCCCAACTCAAAAGACCCTGTTTGTATTAATAGATATTAGAAGAAGAAGAAGAAAGAGAGAATACAATAGAAAATTATGTCTCCAAATGGAAGGAATGAAAGGAATTTTCGTCGTCCGACCCCTTCGTAGCGCTTAACATTATTATTATTATTAGACATTTTGTGTAATGTAAATGGTACTACTGAATTGTTTGTCAAAAATGTTTATTATTTATTGTCTTTAAATAATGTTGGTCCATGGCAGGATGTGTAATATTTTTTGTTTAATTTTTAATTCGCACCATCATTGAGAAGAAGTGTCTTTTTACATAAGAAACATTAGAAACACACCAGTAGAAATGATGAGTGGTAATTCAATTCTACATATTGAGCGCGCTAATATGTAAAATCTCAAGAGAAACGCATCGCCATTTCAGGGGGTCACTTTATCGGAAAGCAGTGATCTCGTATTAAAAACCACGATCTTCTAAAGACAATGGAATTATCTTGTTACTTTTGGAGATGCGTTGTTGAGCATTGTTGCATCGCTCTCTCACTGGGCCAACTCATTTCACTACCCGCCATGAGTTCGGTGAACTTCGCGCCCATTATTTTTGTTAAAGAGTCGCTACCCTTTATCGTGAAGTTTCCTCGTTCGTGTAATTGAAAACGCGGATCGAGCAGAAATCCAATTGAGCCGAGAGCTCGTAAAATACTTCGCGGGCGAACGTTAAAAGCCGAAGGTTCCTTTCTGTACAGCGCACGCCATTGGAATCATTTCCAATGGGACCAGAAATTTCCTTAGTTTCCGCCCGGGTCCTAGGAAAACTTCGAATTTATCGAGCGCAACGCAAGTTCATTGGCGGAGCTCTGAAACAGGCAAACCTCCAAGTGCGTTCGTGGACGGGCAAACTTCCGATCCTCACTCAACTGTCATAATTTGAAAATATTCAGCTAGCATGTATACGTGTGAACTTAATTCTAGGTGTTAAATATTAAGGAAATAAACCTAAATTAAACCCAAATCTAATTGGTGCCACTTTTTAACAATTAATATCATAAGGGACGTTTAAAGAACTAATGCGATAATATTTATGGGTGTTTATGTATACTATTGGGCCTTTTCAACTGTGATTTTGTAACTGTAATTATCGCCAATAACTGTGCATTTTTACTTCGGAAATGTACGTTTTAAATATACGCTATCGCATCATTCCTTGTTGTTACGATTATCTTAAGCCAATTTTGAACTCTTCCTCATTTTCGTTCCTTCTTTTTCAGTTCTCTAAATAATTTGTCGTTATACGTATTCCCTATAATACATATTTGGGATGTAAATTGCCTTCTAATCTACTTTGAAGGAGAAATGAAATCTTGAGTAATTCTCATTCAACATTAGACATCATAAAACATTTATCATTAGAAGTTTTGTAGAGGGGTCAACGATTATTGCGGAAGTCTTTGAGGCTGTAGTTAGTTTCTAGAGTGGTTATAATCGTTTCTGTGTTGCTGAGACGTCAAACTACAAGCAAGAACTATGGTTTTGCAAATAATGTCCATTCCAGAAAGGATAAGGCAGAAAATAGGATAAAAATGGAATTAGATTTGTCAAAATAGTTACTTTTAGAAGATGTAAGACACGGACCCTGCTTAGTGCCTAGGCCATTCCCATTAAGTAAGTGGTCACTGATGAAATTTGTTTACCTTGACCCTCTCTCTACATGATCTCTGAGTTGTGCGCTCTTCCGAAACATTGTGCTCATGTATTGGTATAATATTTCAGAGTTAGGCATCTTTTACACATAATTATTAGGTCATAATAAGGAGGTAAATTCCAAAAACGAAATATTTCTCTAACCATTGATGCAACTGAAGTGTATAATTTTTTTTTGTATTCCAGCATTATAAAAGAACCTTTTATATTTCAAAGAAATCGTTCATAATCGCGCGTTTTATGGTACACATGATGACGTATTACATTTTATGTCACGAATGATTGCGTCATCACACATTCAGCCAATCGGGGGGAGGTAGAGCTACATGGAACAGCCGACCACCGTTTACTCGCACGATGTCAAATACTCGAGTCGTTACAGGGAAGTGGTTACGCAAAATTCAGTTTGATTCTCTTATCAATGTATAAAGCTTTTATACAAAAAATGTTGCTTCATTACTTCGTACAAATTTGAAAACTCCCTCCTGAATTCGCTCGTTTTTAAAACATGTACTCATGAAATAAAGCTTAACATTATAAACTAATTGCATAAACTACTATTTAATGATTCTAGTAAATTTTGTAACTGTGACTTTCTGTACATTGTTCGTGAAAACTAAATTTTACATTGTGCAACATATGTTGACTTTCTGTGAATAATTAAACTAAGTTTTTAGAGTAAATTAAACATAAAACTGAACTTATTTCATCCTACTTAATTTTCTCAAAATATTTTTTATCGTGATTAATTATACATCTGAACTTATATAATTTAAGCGTATAACTTTATGAAATTTACCTTTTGTACCTCTGTACATAACACATTCATTTTTTATATTACCGCCAGAAGTTATTTAAAGTATTTGATTATTCACAAACGTATTATGGAAATCCAGTTATATACTTATCACACATAAGAACAAAGGTGGCATACCAGATTATTCATCAAGGCCATAGATTGATTGTTCCTTTTCTTGATCGCTTCACAGTAGCTGAACCCATCATAAATTATTCTCCCATTCTATTACCAGATTACATCTCCCGCACCCGCTTCATCTCTCACGTACTAACGCGGGCTGTTTCCAACGCCGCTCACGTAATCTCGGTTTCTATTCTCTTCGCGCGATCCCCATTCTCCGGAGAGGGCCACTGCGAGCGATATGCGTCGGCCGCAGACGCAACCCCCCCCCCCCCCCACCCGCGCCCCTCTCCCCCACGAGGTCAGCAGACAGACGAGAAGCGCCGACTTTTCGAAAATTTGTCATTAACTACACTCAGCAATGCCCCGCGCGAGGCCATCACGCCGCCGATACCCATTTTAAGAGCCCTGTTTCCAGCAGCTGCACTTTTCCAAAGGCGCTCGCTCGGCCCGGCCCGGCCCGTTCGCGAACAGGATTTAGAGGAGGACATTTCGGAGCCGCGTTGCGGCGGAGGCCCGGGGGGAGGGGGCGGGGGGGGCGGGGCGCGGGAGCCGCAGTTTTAGGACTTTTGTTCGTCGAGGGACTCTTTCGGAGAAAAACGGCCCTCAGTCGCGGCGTTTACGGCTGCCCGCGGCGGTGGTAGGGAGGTGGAGTGGCCGGGGTGGGTGGGTGGTGGGAGGGGAAATGTTCTCTCCGAGCTGACTGATGCGCAGTGTGCGGTGGTCGTGATGTGACGAAGCAGTGAGGCAATGCGGGAATCCGAGCCAAAAGGTCTGCGAACAGAGGTTACTAGTGATATCGTATTTTCCAAGTTTTGTCATTGTCTTGAATGTTTTGTGGTCGTCTCCCCTCATGCGATGCGAGTGTCTGAGTTGGTAGCTTTTGGTCGTATGGTAATGGTTGAAACTGTGTCTTTCAACTCCCTTGTTGTAATAAATTTAAATATTATTACGCTATTGAATCGGTATCGTATGTTTGCCCATTAGTTACACAAACTTTGTTGGGATGTATTTTCTTTATGTTATTAACTTATGAAATGTTTCGTATGTAATATGAAATCTTATTATTGATATGGTCAAAATAATAGTGAATTACCGAGTTGTCATCTTGCACCAAAACTACACTACTTAAATTTGACTCATAGGCTGTGTCATAAGCATGCTGCCAAGAAGACGGCGAAAATATCTTTAGTGAATCAAACTTTCCAGTAGTGAGAAAATTAATGTACTGCTAGTAAAGAGCGATTTTTAGAAGAATGGAACATTTTGACAGCTAGTGCTGACCAGACGAATGAAGGTTCTAGGGTCGTTATGTCCCTGAACCTATTATATACTTCTTCCTCCATTCGTTTATTTCCAGTTGGCTCACTTGTAAATGGCTTCGACGCTTACTTTTGTGATGTCCTCGTCCGACGAAAATAAAGTGCGCCACGAGAATTAATTGAATTACAAAAGTGAAATTGAATTTTGAATTTAGTTTTTTCGTAATAAGTGTGTGTTTGTTTTAGAATCGAGTCTTGCATGTGACATGCGTGCTGATGACTGTACGTGTATGTCCGGTTCCTGCGATGTAAGGTGGCGAGCTGTGTTCGTGAGCGATTCGTGTTTCTGTGCTTTGCTTTTTATATTTCTTATATAAAAATATTATATATTTAGTAAAAGATACCATTCACGGTTTTAATTGGTGGGAGTAAATGAATGTGCTTATTATTCATCGAATAAATAAGAGATCAAAAGACATACTAGATTGGTTAAGAAATGCATTGACGTGCAGAACACAAATGAGATAATGAGTGACACAAAAAAAAACAACAATTCAGTAAAACAAGTCACATTTGAGTTATGAGAGCATAGTACTAAATTTTGAGAGTCGGGGTGTAATGTATATAAATAAACCACTCTCTTCACTACATTCGCTGTGAAACGCCCAAAAAGGTATTTGAACGTCCCCAAAAAAACATTTTTCTTTCTATTTACATTCGTGGCAGTTTTCTTGTACTAAATATGAGAGTATGCTAAGACATTTTTCCACATACGTAATAGGATTTCAATATTTCCCAGACTTGCGTACGTGCATATACCCCAGCGAAACTCTTAGATTTCTGTGTAGTGATGTCGTCATGGGAGCCATAAACACTACGACGTGGCGTCTGTGAACAGCTGCCACGGCGGAGAGATACTTCTCAGCATTAAAAGTGATGTTCACTTGTTTAGCGAACTGTCATTTGGGCTCATTCTTATAAAAAATGCTCTCTATGTACAGTTGATACATGTATGATATTCTGATGGCACTAAAATTGTATTATAATTACAAAAGTGTATTAGTACTTCCTATACATTTGTATTTTCACATAAAAATATTCCGATTAATGGTTATAAGATTTGTTAAATATAGTTACGTTTCTCAGTGCCATTAGATTTGTGATTGACTTTCTACACAACATATAGCACTTCTTTCAAATGTATTAACGCTCTTTAATTAATTTGTATAGAGCTTCCAGATCACACTGTTCATGCAATATTTAAATAGTTTACGCGCGTCACTATGTATTACTTGTAAATGTTTTTGTTTAGAATCACATCTCTTAGCATTTCATCATGTTGGAACTAAATTATAATTTATCATATTCATTAATTTTAGTAATAAAATGTTATTTCATAAAATTAACAAGCGGTAACTTAACGATAAAAAGTACTGAAATAGAGATTAATTCCAGAGCAACTGAGAATTAAATTGCCAGTTCATTACTACTCATTACTCTCATTTGCTTTGATCGTCTTGTTGCACGAATATTTATCTTCCGTCTATGAACGCTTTATCTCCAATTACATTTCCGCTAACCCCATTTCAATTTCCCTTCTTCGGAAGTTGTCTCACATACCCCAACATCGAAACTCTAATTTAGTAGCGATTCGGCAGGCGTTTCCTGAAACGCAGCAGTGTACAACGGGTTGCCTATATAGATGCAATGGCATCTATAATGCGGTAACCGCTATCTTAATCGATTACCACAATTACAAATATGCTCATGAACAATTAAATTGCTAATTAGTTCATCAAAAATAATTTAAATGCTCTTCTTTTGCATAATTAATTGTTAGCTGTCTTAAGATAAGGCTGGAACCATCACAACTACTTACAATAAAAACAAATATTTCATGTAGACCGATATACTTGCGTACAAATTACTTCAATTACTCTTCAGACTTCCAAGAAATGAATAATGGACTAGCATTAAAGACTTAAACGGACACCACAACGATCTAGAAAACGCAATCGAAGAATCGACTACAGAAAGAAATAAGCAAAAATTAATTTCAATACTTTTTAAATGTCCGTGTAATTAATAGTAATTAATCTTATCTAGTATTACTGACGCATGAGATCCACGCACGAAAATGATAATTTCAATATTTAAAATGCATACATTGCATATTTTTGTTTGTCCAGACTTTCTTGATGTCGTACTCCTGGTTCATACTTCGGTTCTTCAGGTACTAAACAGTCTAGTATGTTATTGTTAATGAATATAAAATCAATTATCATGGCTGTTTGCTTGTGCTTATTTATAAATATTATATATGGTTCACTATGTTGTTTATGAAATGACGCTTCTGACCAATATATCTTCAACTCTCATTTTACAGTATTGTATTAGGATAATATTTGTGTTATGGGATTATTAAAATCAAATTTTCCTCTATCGGGTATGATTATATGCGTTGTGAGCTCACAAAACGCAACCGAGAATGATACGCTGGATATTTATTTTCTGCCCCACACCTTGTACATGCATAATTTATTATTTAGATACTTATTTTATTGAATAAATTTTTTTGTAATCATAACTTAATTACCGGTACTCACAATAAAGCGTTAGGTTTATGGGAGACGTCCCTGCCATCTGTTGGATGGTTTATAATGTATAATTAAGAATTAGCCAAAGTAGCATTAGACTAATTAAGGCACTTGTTTATTACTTCGAACTGTATAACGTGTTTGTCACAACTGTTGACCATGCTTCATTATTTATGTGCTATGTTTGAAACTGATACATTTCATGATGGAAGTATGTAAATGCTTGTGTGAGTGTAAGGAGGAGCATGTTTCTGCTTGCTCACGAAAGAACTTCCGTATCAATGAAATGTTTTTCCTTTAATAATAGTAATAATTATTCAAATTAACTGGCATAGTGAATCTATAATGAAAAGTTTGCCTCTTCCCTGCACGAATATTACTGATCATAAATCATTGCGTTAATAATCAAATAAAACATTTATAACAGTAAACTCATCGGAAAAAGCCAAACACTACTACTTTTGGCGATCTAGTGTATTAGAAATGTAACGTCTGTTGAAGGGAAGAGGTACCTCAGAGCTTTAATTGAGGTCACTGCAGGGCCTCTGACCGGGAGGTGCTAGTTTCGAATTGGTTGGCGAGAGGTCCTAGGTTTGAATTGGCTAGCAGGAATATCGACACTAGCTAAATATCTAGGTCGAATTCAGTCGCTTGTTTTCTGTTGTTTCTCCTATAAAATCCAGGCGATTGCTGTGGCACTACCATAACAAACTGCCTACGGGACCCTACGCGATATTTTTCTTCCCCTTCCTTGCCCGATTCTTATCCCTTACATGCACCAGGAGTTGGGTCGGGACCTTAGAGCTTGCCCAGCTGGGAGGGGGTCCCAATGATGGGAGGCACCTTGTCGGAGAAAAAGCCCGCTATCCGACGGGTAGACAACGCAAGATCTCACTATCCGCGGAAGAAAGATCACTGCCACCTCCCGAACACAAATATGCACTACATTTATGGGACTAACGATCTTAGCAGTTGACGTCTCCGTAATCACTAATAAATTTGACCGTTCAAAATGATTAATTTCCTTTCCGGTTAATAAAATTAAGTCTTGTTTAAATCGTTGAAATAAAATTAAATAGAAACTCAAAATTATTGTAAACTTTCTGCCTGTAAAGTAAATAAAGATAATCATTTACAAATCAAGGAAATAAGAACATCAAATGTATAAAAATCTTACTACAGAAAATAAAAGTAAAAAAAGAAAACAATTCTGTGAACAGAACATGTGAAAGCAATCAGTTAGGGAACCACTTTTTCCCCCTAGATCGTTTTAACTTTATCGAGAATATGTAAATAAATCTGGCAGCCCGTGGATTCTCGAGGAGTCTCCGTCGGACGGCGGCAACGTGAAGACCGAGAGCGCAAGGCCGCATGTCGCTTTCTGCAGTCGCCTCTTCGGGCGGCCGAATCTCCTCCGCGCCCGCATCCGATTTACCGCTGTCGCTCTCAGCCACCTCTCACCCTCCCCTCGCTCCCTCCGCCACTCTCCCTCCCGCCTCTTACTTCCGTTTTATCCTTTTCTCCCGCCCCCCATATCCCCCTCCCTCCCACGCCCCTAGCCGGTACATCCACTTCCATCCTGCCACCTCCGGCTTTCTGAGCACTTACCCCGCTCTCAACCCACCTCTCTCGCCCTCTTTCGCACTCTAACGCTATCTTTCCCTCCCGCTCTCTACCGCGCTTCACCATCCGCCGACGCCCTATATTCACTTTCTCCCTCCTTTTCCACTGTCCACTCCTTTTTACTGCTTCCGCCACATCTCCTCTACGCCGTTTCTCCTTTCCGGTATTTATCTCTTTCACTTCCTCTCCTCTCTTTTTTTTCTTCTCACTGTCTCACTTTCACCTTCTCTCGTATTCTCTTATTTTCTTCTTACCACTCTTTTTTTCTCCTCCTCTTCTTTTCATTCCTTTCCGTTCATCACATCTTCTCCTTTTTTCCCTCCCCCTATCATTTCCACAGCCTCTCCTCACCTTTTCTTTCCCATTATGCACCTCTCTGTATTCGCCTCCTTTCCTCTCCTTGTCTTTCGTTTCTCGCACCTCTCATTTTCATCGTCTCTACTCCCCTTTTCTTCTCTTCCCGACCCCTCTCCTTTCCGCCGTTACCTCTCCGCCCCTGACGCCTCTTTCTGCCCCCCCCCATTCCGCCGGGTGTCAGCCGTCGCTGCTGGCTCGGCCGGCGCCTTAACTGCCCCATCGCCCCACCTCCCGCGGGCTATGTCCGCGCCTTTCCGCCCCCCCCCCTGCGCACCAGGGGAATTGGATTTGGAGGCCTGCCGCGCCGGCCCTCCCGCCTTCTCCCCCGGCCCCTCCCTCACCCCGCCACCCCGGCCCACCCCGCCTCCTCAGCCCACCCCGCCTCCTCCCTCGCCCTCCCCCGCCGCCCTCAGCCCATCCCCGCCTACTCCTCCGGCCCTCCCCTGCCTACTCCCCCGGCCCTCCCCGCCACCTCCCCCGCCCTCCCCGCCACCCTCCCCCGGCCCTCCCGGCCTCCTCCCCCGCCCTCCCGGCCTCCTCCCCGGCTTCACCCACTACCTTCGGCCACCCCGCCTCCCCCCGGCCACCCCGACCCACCCCGGCCCACCACGGGCCCACCCGCCCACCCCGGCCCACCCCCTCCCCCAGCCGTCGCTCACGCACGGCGGTGCTCACTTGTCCGCAGCGCCGCGCCGCGCCTGGCCTTCCTATTGCGGGGGCGCGGCCACGCCTCCCTGGGCAAGTAGGCGGGTCCGCGAGTGCGTGTGATGACTGACGCTCTTGCCAGTGGATCGTAAAGAGCGGGCAGCCTTGTCGATGGAGCACTTCCAGTTTAACGCTTGATGGGTCCAGCATCCGTAGGAGAAGCGTTGAGGTGTGGCACTTTTCCGAAACGTACTTAATTTTACTTCGCGTCTTGTATTATTGACACGTTAATGTTAATAACTGGCGTGCCAATATTTGGAGGTATATACTTATTTATTATATCAAGTACAAAAACTTGGTACAATGGCGAATTATTCAATGGACTCTTTCTGAATTGTATAAAACGTTATATTACATGGTTTCCGATTTGACTATACTTGAAGAGTGTTTCAAAATTATAAACTAATGATTATAATGTGTGTTAAACAATATTTAACAAATTACCATAATTATTGTAATATATTGTGTTTCATCACAAATAAACTGAATAATTACATTGTTACTGTACGTGAAAGATCGAAGTTTTATATATGTGTCAAATAACAATTAATCTTCCTTCGTAAATTAATTTATTTTACCAAGTAAACGTTTTGAATTAATGATAATTATCTCACCAGTTTGAGAAACGTCTGTTAGCAATTAAGCGATGCTGAAAATTATTTATGCTATTAATGTCAAGCAATAAAGTTTTATTCCTTAAACTTATCGCATCCAAAGATGGCAAATCATTGTGTAATTAAAATGTAAATAAATATTCGTTTTTAAAATATATTATATATCCCTTTAGTAAAATTATTTTGTAATAAAATGCTTTATTTAAAACTGTAGTTTTGTTTGTTTCGGAGAAGTATAATCAAACTAATGCCTATGAGAAATTGCAGGAAAATGATAATACCCGTGTGTCATAGTACACAATTTTCGTCTCATTCATTCGATGCATAAGGATACACGAAAGTGCATGCATAAGCAAGTTTAATAATGTACAAATATCAATTCAGTCTAATATCTACTCTTAGTAGGAAATCGTAACTAATCAGCACTCATGTTTTCTTAATCCCTCTCCTCCGTTTATTGTAATTTTACTTCCATATCTTCAACTCTTGATGCCAACTTTCCTTGATTCCTATTCAAGGTTACTGTCACAGTCCTGAATGTATTATTTCCTATGCGTTCATCCTTTGTTTTTACTTTCCCTGGTGCTGCACCCAACTTGTCCCTCCTCCTTACCCTTCGCAGTTTACCACCTTCTCTCTCTCTCGCCGCCGAAATCTTGCGTCGGCCGTTCAGCCGCTCATCTCCATTGCAGATCCAGACGCAATCCAACGCGGACCGTGTAGAGCGGGGGTCTCTTTCCGCGATATTTTGCATATTTGACTAACATTATGTTGAAAAGTTAATGGAGCAAAGTCGAGTAATATCTTGAACTCGGCGCGTGCTGATCATAAGCAAGATAGCGCTGTCAGCAGAGAAACCCTTTCTCTGCAAACTGCCGGGTTCCGTGTCTCAAGATTCCTATCTTAATGTCAAACTCCGAAGGCACCGCCTGCTCTCGCTCGTGAGTTAACAACTCCGTTAACAATTCAATTTTCACGTTGTTACTGCCAAATACTGTACGGAGATCTGGTTATTTAATTCAAATTAAACTTCTTCACGTTTAGTAGTCACTGTAGAAAACGACTAATGTAATTTAATTTTACCATATTTATTTCAGTACATATATTTATTCAATTAAAAACAAGGATTAGAATAATTTACAGGAAAATAAAAAAATGGTTTCATGGTAACTAAAATCATTTACGCAACTTACTATTCGTCATTAAATGTTCATTCTGAATAAAAGTCGTAAATAATAAGAAAGCATTTGTTTAAGGAACGTACCAATTTAGAATTTTTGGCAGATACTCATGGCAATTGCGACTTTACTTCACAGTTTTCCGGTTAGATTAGATGCGTAATCCTTTAGAAGACGTTGCGAAAAAGGGAAGTACGATTTTGTGTATTTATTGACAAATTCAGTGGTTGACTCGAAACAGCAAGTTTTGTTGACCAAATCCACTGAGTAAGCCATTCAATTTCAGTCGGTCATTTTGAATATATCAAATATGAGTCGAGGGAATCCCAACTGCAATATAATTGCATTATTTTATACAACATATAAATTACTGAAACTAGACCGGTTTAGCTAAAAATACTATACTATTGAAAAAACCCTTTATGCCAAGATATTGTATTGAATATTATATAGGTACTGTATGTATTACATGTGTAATGCATGCATATATATACACGTATATGTAATTTGCAAAGAAAGAACAATTGTAAATGACAACTAACAGTATGCAATGTTCAATACATTTACCTTGTAAGTCCACTATTTATTAATATGTTAAAAATTAAGCAAATATTCGTCAATTTATATAACCTCTGGCAATAATCAAGGCAGACTAGAATATCTCTCCATTGTGTTGTTAGGTAAACGTGTATTTTAGATTAATTACGCCAATGTGATTTTGTTAATATGGTAATACATCGTATTGTGGTCTAATGAAGGGAACAAGAACATTCGTTCTGCAGCAAGGTATTTATATATAGCAAACTTTATTTGGTTTTCTACTATTAAATATTTTTGTTGAGAGATTAAGCGTTGTTATACATCACGAATAACATTTCTGAAAGCATTGATAGCAATTAAGGATAATTCAACTATTTCCAGGCATGAGTTTGGGAAATAGTCGTAGACAAGTCAAAATTCACAAGTTTGTTACTGTTAAAGATAATGTAAAAAATAAGCAAAATGAAGTTATTATGGCAACTATTTTGTCAAATTTTAATAGCCATTGTTTTTAATATTATTATTCATGTAAAACGAAATATAATATATACAATATACCACTCATGTATGTCACGACTCTTGAACTGATACGAGATGAAGCATGGCTACTGACCTCGTCATATTCACGACAAGGTGGCGAATTTTTTGAAAATGATAACGAGAACCTGAGAATGTGTCTTCCAATGGAAGAAGACGGTGCGTATTTCTGATCCGTCCTTTCACAGAATGCCATATTGAAACCTGATGTGGTTGTGAATATTTCTGGGAACCAGTCCAATATGCGCCGGGAAATATTTTGTTCGCCGCCGATGCGCGAAGCCAGCGCGAGCAGGGCGACACGGCTTCGTTTCGTTTCGCGGACGAGCAGCAGCCTGTCACTAGTGACAGCGCCGGCGATGTCTACGAGGGCCTCCCGTTCTGCCCGCTCCGCGACCGCCCCGCGCCAGCCCCGCGCCGCCATGCGCCTGCCCCGCGCCCGCCCCGCGCCCGCCCGCGCCCGCCCGCGCCCGCCCCGCGCCCGCCCGCGCCCGCCCCGCGCCCGCCCCGCGCCCGCCCGC
Source organism: Gryllus bimaculatus (assembly GCA_017312745.1). Lineage (NCBI taxonomy): Eukaryota > Metazoa > Arthropoda > Insecta > Orthoptera > Gryllidae > Gryllus > Gryllus bimaculatus. Next base: position 3,679,158 of record BOPP01000056.1, read on the forward strand.
GCCCGGCCGCGCCGCCCCGCGCCCCGCCCCGCGCCCGCCCCGCGCCCGCTGTCTCGCCCACTGCGACTCGCCGTTGCACTGTTCTTTTCCGTCCGACCCCGCGATGCTGTGCTGCACTCCGCTCGCTGCACGTCTCTCTCCACGCCCCGTGCCTCTGTCTGCATCCGGCCTTACCCTTCCCTCTATTTCCGACTATCTCTTTCTTCATTTCTCTCGCCTGACATTCCTTTTCCTCCTCATTCCTCTCGGCTCCTCATTCCTCTTTTCTTCTTTCTCTAATTCTCTCACTGCTCTCCCCTCAAGACGTTCCTCTCACCATCCTCCCCCATTTCCCTCGCCAGCCTCTCTGCATTTCTCTGACCAGTCTCCGCCGCCCGCCTCTCATTCCTGTCTCCTCTTTGCTCTTCTCGTTCTCCCCTTTCCTCTTTCTACCTGCATTCTCTCTCCTTATTCTCTCCTCTCTCATGTCTGCCATTTGCTTTTCCTCGTTCAGCATCCCATATTCGTTCTACCCTCCCTTCTCCATCACTGTCCTCTCCCCCCCTTTTCACTTTTCGACACCTCACCATAACGACCCGATCCGATGCGCTCTGCGCCCCTCTTTGCCGTTGCTCTGGGCTGACCCGCCCCACTGCCCCTTCCCCGATTCCCTGGCTCCGTACCTTGTTCAGCTCTGCGCTACGCGGCCCCCGCCCCCGCGCCCCCGTTGCGCCTTCAACACTCCGCGCCGCCCCCGCGCCCTGCGCCGCCCCCGTCGCCCAGGCCAGGGGCGACGACCGCGCCCTCCTCCCTCGTCGGGGCGGCGGCGCCTTCTCGGAATTCGGTTGCGCACTGGGGTGAATGTGACACTACAGCAACACAATTAATTTTGTTCACGTATTTATTATTAGTGCGGCGTTGACAATATGTCGATTCTCGAATAATACTTTTAATAATCGAATATTCATAATCGAATAATACTTTTTGCAATCAGAAAATATTCTTCAAACACACTCGTTCGATTCAGCATATCAAGTTGTCCCTCCTCGCAGATTAGCTGAATGTTAAAAATCACAAAATAAGTATTCTATGTATGTGGGGAAAATACTTCGTTAAAAATAATTCCCGAATTACCGATTGCGCCAAAACATACAATAGGGAATATCATGAAAAGGAATTTGTGTAATACTAAAGGCGAAGTCTGTATAATATAATAAGTGAAATTACACAGAAATGTATCTCTTTCATATTCTCGTGCATATGAAATGATTTTCTTTTAATTTCAATTCATCCGATCCAAGTGATTTTAATTTCAAATAAATTAATTTATATTTTAAAACATTTGTATTATGTGAATTATATAATTTTAAAATGTTTCGCAGCATAAGTGATGTGACTGAATTCATAAATAAATATGGATTTATTACATTAAAACATTCCGACAAAAAGGTAGGACGTCTATTGTTTACACCAAAAGTTTAAAAAAGTAAATTATGAATGCTTTTCATTTGTCATATCACAAAATACTCTGTATGTAACAATAATGATACCTCTAACGCCGAGTGTTGCTGATTTTAGAATATAAATGAATGTTATTTGCATTCTTCCCAAATAACAAGATATTGCGAGTTAATTCTTGAATATTACATTTATCAACGCGAAAATTCTACTTTGGAAACAAGTCTGATTGCAGATGTGTATACTCAAGAAAAGTCTTATTCTCTCTAATCTGCAACATAAAATGTCTTGTATTTCTGAAAACTCTGAAACATAATGATTAATTTTAATTGCAAACGTTAACATTCCCCGGTTGAATACCTACCTGGACGAGTGTACGGCCGACTTCTAGGCTGTCCGGGTGACTCCGCGTTGTTGGCAGATGGGCCGACGTTTCGCCTGTCATGTCGCAGGCTTCTTCAGGGTAGTGACACAGTTAAGCTGTAAAGTAAAGTAAAGTATATTCTTCCACCAATTCCTGTCTGCGCGGGGGTTGTTCAACACCGTCCGATCTCTAGGACGGCTGGTGCGAGGCCCGGGTTGGCCCAGACCGCGAGCCAATCAGAGGGACCTCTCCGCCAATCACGGCGCCCTTGCGTTACCCGACCCCCTAGGCTGAAAAAGATACACCACCTGAGGCGGAGCTTTACAGTGTCACTACCCTGAGGAATCGTGCGACATGACAGGCGAAACGTCGGCCTACCTGCCAACGACGCGGCGTCACCCGGACAGCCTACAAGTCATGAAGTCGGGCGACGGAAGCCTACGTGTACGAGTGTGCGAGAGGCAGCGATGGCGAAGAGAAGTTGAATGGACGCCGCAGGGAGGGGGTTGGTGCCGGGGACGAGAGTATTGACGAGGGGTCGCATGGGAGGGGAGACGGAGAAGGAGTTTCTCGTCCCCGACAGAGGTGTCGCAGTTGCCGCGATATCGACGGATGTTGAAAGGAGCAGAAGGGCTGAGAGAATGTTATACATTGCTGTGTCACATCCAGGCTTCACGTGTTCGTAAGAGATGCGCCACGGATCCGTATTTTTTGTTCAGTCGTTGGCAGGAAGAACATACAGACCGAGGTTGAAAACATGGTATCTCTAATGAATTTCGATGTTTCATTTATTTACTAATTAGTAAACTAATGTACGTACAATAATTTGTTTTCAGCTGTTTGGCAATTGGTACAATGAAGCATTAAAAGTGTTTTATATTCAAGTTTTTTAAATGAACTTTTTGAAATCAAATATTTGAATATAAACCAAGTTTCGGCGTAAAGAGATATTCTGTAAACATCGGTATGTAGATTTTTAGTATGGTCGTTGTTGTGGAGAAACCAAAAGCGGTAAATTAATGTAGCAATGTTGTTTAGAGATATATGTAGCAACAGGATTAAATATAGTATCAATAAACAAGCGTTATCGTTAAGATATGTGAGAAAAATCTAAATAAACTAATAAAAATAAATTGTGGATTAACAGTAACATTGTAATAAGTCATAAATAGAAATTTCTGAAATTGACAAATAAAGTTTCTTGATACACGAGAGTCGTAATCGTCACCCACTGTGAAGATACCTAACGGCTAAGTACTGTAGATCAATGCAATTTGGTATAATTCGGAGAAATTTTCAAATATATTATACATGTTTCGTATTTTTCTGTGTAGATACGTCACTACAAAAGATATATTGATATTGTTAAATGATTCTTTCATTATGTTTTGTGTGTACTTTGGCACAACAGCTCTTAATGGGCTAAAGCCTACCAGAAGCGTCCCGGACCTGCCACTACGGGTTACGGGGTTAGCACTTAGTCATCCCTACGCTGTATTCCAGTCTTCCCAACCTGAGAAGTGAACTTTCCCATTGTAACACAGAAACAGATACTAGTACATTGCAAGGAAAGTAAACAATTAGTGTTTGCCCTGACCGAGAATCGAGACCGGTGTTGTGCCGTGTAAAGCTAGCACGCTAACGAAGTATCTGTTGAATATTACTCCGAATCACATAGTAAAATGCTATTAGCAGATTCATTGCTGATATCGAAATATTGTCCTTGTAAAAGACACTCGGTTTTAAAGGTATCATTATTGTTACACGCCGAGGTTTTGTGTTATGACAAATGGGAAGCTTTCATAATTTACGTTTTAAAACTTTTGGTGTAAGCAACAAACATCCTACATCTTTGTCGGGATGTTTTACTTGCATTCACTTGCGTATCAATATCATTAACTTTTCTGCAAATCCATATTTATTTAGTAATTCAGTCATATCACTTACGCTGCGAAACATTTTAAAATTATATAATTCATATGATATAAATGTTTTAAAACATCGATTGAAACTATAAAAAATATTGATGCATAATTAAGTGTACGTTTCGTAAATGAATCACAGTGCCAATGAAAGCATCTAAAGATATAAGCTCATAATAAATGCGGAAGAGAAATTTGTTGAGCTTCTCTATAGTTCATTCATAATTATACTGAAGGGAATCAAAGAATGAGTAGCAACGTCAAGTACACCTCGTTTCAAGTAAAACCACACATTATGATAGCATCGAGATTCCACTGTCCCTCATTTAAAAGCATTTCAGCACCCAGGAATCAAACAAGACCTACTTGTTACCTCTTTAAGCAGCAATTCCCAGTCTGAACACAAGAAAAGCAATACCATTTAAACGTATTTTTTTAAAAACATTAGGAAGTAAAGGAAATTTGTAAAGAATGCTCAAAGAAGCTGGTTTTGTTGACAATCGGTCGACTAATTTTAATACATTTCAAAATATCTTTCCGAAACAACGAATGTTATTAAAATATTTAAAAAAAACTCATCATATATCGACTTAATCGTCTAACCTAGTAAAAATCTTTATATAATTTAAAATACGCGTAATGAGCGTCCACAAATGGAAATTCAGCGAGTAACTGTTTGCCTATATTTTTAATTAGGCAAGAAAACAGTCACACCAGCCCTTGCATGGAAATTAGAGTCTTCCCAAACAGTTAAGTCTGTGGTCAGTGAAGTTGAAGACGGGAAGACGAACCTATTGAGAGAGATCTTATATAAGGCATTAAAAATAAGCAGCAGCAAATAAAATATATTCAAGGTAGATGCACGTATCTATAAAACTAGCAAGATATACGTGTAGGGATAATGAAGACCATCCGGTCATTAAGAAATCACAAATCAGAAAAAAACTCTTGGGTGAAGGAAAATACAGTGTGGTTAGCAAATAGCGGAATAAAGACTGAAAAGGCATAAAGAAGATAAAAGGGGATTAAGAAGAAAAAGAAGAAATGAGTATCGCGAGGAACGCGTATTAACGCGCTACTTATGCTCTTATACCAGTGCCAGTGTATTATCTTTCCCTAGAAACTGTATCTTCAGAGTACTTGATTATTCTATTCAGGGACACACGTTTGCACAAGGGAGTCTACCTGAATGAGAACTCGGGTCGGGTTTCAATAAACTCCGCCGCTGGGGATATTTCTGCATAATTGTGTTGAATGGGTTCTCGTATTCTAAGCTCGTATTCCGCTTCATTAATGCACAAAAGTGAATACGATGGTAAACAATCCATCTGTATCTGAGAGAGAAAACTGAATGATATGTAAAAAGAATGGATAAAACGTTAATTGTGTTAACCTTTGTGTTTTAATTATAAATTAAAGTGTAGAACAAAATGGTTTTAACAACAGAATTTACATGTCCATTATGCCTTTATTTTATTTATTTGTGCATATTACAAACATATAATATGTACGTGCATATTAAACCTGTATTTGGCTTTTCAACTTATTTTTCGTATCTATAATAACGCTGGTTGATAGTAGTTGCGAAGAAAATACCAAATTATCCTTTGGATTCAACTTTGACATTTATTTACTAGCAAACAAAGTTCCACGTCTCGTTTTTTTGTATTTTTATAATGCGACATTTGGAAGCTCTGCATATTATTCACTGTGAGCGTAAGATTACTGGATCCATTAATAAATGCAAGTAATGATGATTTCTGACAAAGGATTCCATATGTAGGAGCGATACCATTTTATTACATTTAGGAAATTTAAGAATATGAAAAGCTTTCATTTAGCCTCATACATCTATTCTATGCTATTCTAAACCATTCCATGCTAAATTAAAAATATGAATAATAAAACGTGTAATGAATAATTTCTTTAATTTCTTCCCAAACTGATAAAATAGTTTGGTTCAATAAAACAATAAAAAACTATAGTGTGAGGGATTTTTCTTATTTTTGTAATATACGCTGCTTATTTTTACACCATTACTTTTATTGATGTGATGAAAAAGATGCTTCTTGGAGAATAGTGTAATGCTTTGAAAATTAAATTACTTATTTAGTGTCTTATGTATTATGAGGGGTACGAGGTAAACTTAAAAGTAAACCTGACTATAATTTTAGTACCCACACAATATATCGCATCTCAAACATCTTTTATAAAACATATTTTTCCCTAACTGTAGCGCTTAATTAATTAATACTAAAGTAAATTCCTTTATTGAATGGACTTGTCAGTGTATCTTAAGATTACGTAAGTATGTAGTATATGATAAACTTTTTTCACTTCATTTCCTTAATGAAACCTGTCATTCTAAAATATTCAGAGATAATGAAATTATATTGTTCTGTAAGTAGCGTCACGAATATATTTAACCATACATTTCATCAAGGTAATTATCAAGCAAACTACTTATACATTGTAGTAAAATAGTTCAACGTTTAAGATAATAACTGTTTCCAGAATATTCAGGAAATTAAGACAATAGTACGGTGTTTAAGTTCATGTTCAAATTCAAGTGACGTATTGTGAAAATGAACCCAAACATGAGCCAACCGTTGTGAGGGTTATATACGTAACCTCCATGTGAATTGCGAAAATGTTTTCATCGCTCTTGAGTTCCTCCGAAACCGGCCACGGCCATACAAAAGGATTGTTAAAAACGGAGGGCCAAACAAATTCTCGGGTAGAAATGAGTTCACCATCTGTGAGGTGCCAAATTATTTCAAATTCCTGCTCGGATAACAATAGTTTGTCATGAACACACTGTGGTACACTGAGGAACTCTGAGAAAATTGCAGCCAACTAATAATACGCTGTTAATAAGTTGTTCATAGTGTTCTAAGTAACCTGATAACAAACCATCCAAACACCTATGCCTCTGAGTGCTTCCCACGTCGCGCCTAACCAATTCGTGGGCGAAATCTGGTTCGTCGGCCGCGTGGGTGGGAATTGGCGCGGGTGGGAGGTGCACGGCCCCGTTGAGCAGTGAGTGCCCTTCGATTCCGCTGACTCATTGATTCGCGCTTTCTCCACGCAACGGTCGCGACGGCTGAGCGGACGAGTAGGGCGGGGG
>BOPP01000056.1:3686012-3698060 GCA_017312745.1 Gryllus bimaculatus
AGGGCAAGCGGAGGGGAGGTCCGTGTCACGCTCACCCACGCGATTTGCAATCAGGCTGCGGCGAAATCCGGTTAATTGGGGGGGGGCTTGGTGGCCGCCTGTGGAATTAGCCTCGGCGGTTTATCGGCCGCGTGATTGGTCGTCGAACCGGCCCGTTTTTTTTTCTTGCACTCTCGCCTACCTGGCGTTCCCCAATGATCAATCACCCACGACCCCCCCCCCACCACCACTCACGCTGCCCCGCGGCCGACGCGGTTGTGCTCGAGGGTGCAGGCGGCTGGGTCATCATCGCCGTCACAGTCACCTCAACCGCCACCGAGACACGACTAACGCAAGATAAAGAAAATTGGAAAATGGAATACAAGGCTACAGGTGTATCAGATGTAATTCACAGGATCGAAGAACGTAGGAGTAATAATGTTCGTGAGAACTGATGCCAAAATACAGAATGTTAACCACCATTCCGTGTTTACTGATACAAGGATGTCCACAATGTTAAAATCAAGGAGATTAGGTTATACGCATATGTACTACATAGTTTACGTACAACCTGCTTGTTCATGCTCTACAATTAATTATTAATACAGTACAAATATGAATAGATAGAAAATGAATGTAACAAAAACCCGAAATATAAGGGTTTATGTGATTTCATTATTAACATTACACCTCTTATTAAACACACAACTATCAAAAATGAAAGAACGTAACGAATTCACTAACAAAAACACGGAATATATTGGTTTTGTTGGACTCATTTTCCTCAAAATGTTAGAAATTTCTTGAATTCAAAAATCTTTTCCTAATATTTGGACCACACAAATATTTTTATACTGTTTCCGAACATCTTTTCTACTTTTATCGGTGTTTTCTATAATAGCTTATCGATTAATAGCATCTATTTCATTCTCTGACGAATCACCAAACCTTTTCTCCCTTTTCGTTAGTGAACAACTGCTTGCAAGCAACAATGGAAAATTGGATTTTATAGTATATAGACATACGGATCTGTACAAACCCCCTCTTAAGATGAATGAATGGCAATTTATAATTGAACATTAACACACACATTTTCTTTGAATTACTGTTCTTATTTGTTAATACCGCATGCATTCTAAAACAATATTGGTCTTAATTTCATGTATGGATAGTCACCATAATTAGTTCCTTCTGATGATAACTATGTAATAAATAGGTTTTGAATTCATTAAAAAACGGCCTGTAAAAAGATTTTAACCTTAGTTGCACACATATTCATCTACTTACACATAGTGTACCATTATGCATGTGTATAGAATATTTTGCACGATTCAGCATTTGCTTGAATCATTGTTGTACCATTCGTACTGTAATGTCGCAGATATACATTGAATCCAGTTTTTAATGAATTCCAAACAATTTTTACTCTTTCACCCTTTCCAAGGTACTTTGTAAGAAGAGAAATTTATATAATCGTGCGCTGGAAAACAGCGAATTTTCGGGTGAGAAACATACTGCTGAGAGCTGGTACAGAAAATGTGGATACATCCAGTTGATAAATATAGAAAAAATCCTAATACATTGTGTAGCCATAATTCGTATGGTAGGTTCTTGATATCAAAAATTCTATTGAAGGTCTGTACGTCTGTTGTAAACTATAGCGCCTAAACCGTTATGGCCATTTTCTCCAAAGCCAATCGATCTGAATGAACCGATTCCCCGATCCGAGAATTCCGAGATCGATCTGAATGGACTCACGACTTCCGAATTTCAAACGGATGTGTATTTTTGAGGGTACTTTACACGAAGCTTCAAACCATTTTCAAAGTTTTCTCAAAAATACCTCCAAATATTTTGATTCAACTTGGTCTTTGGATAGCGTAAAGGACTCAAAAGAGAATTGTGCAGATCTCATGTTCGTTAAAACCCCAAATTTTTTGATAATTTGCAAATGTGAAATTTTTGGGGGGTGTCTTCCTGTAACTATATAACTGAAGACAGCGAATTTTCTTAATGAAATGTATTCCCCAAAGACAGAACTTCAAGTACGTTTATGTCCAAGTATTAGAAAATACGAGTAGTTTACGTTTAATTTTGCGCGAAAATTGCCAGTTAAAATATGCTTAAAACATTTTTCCTCTAAAACCGCTATATTTTTTCTCTTTACATTTTCTTTTCAAATGCAATAGGGGACAGCATAATAAATATAGTGCTAAATACACAAAAAAATCTCAGAACTACTTACGCAAGTTAGCAAATAAAACAAACAATTCGGTAGAGGAGAATAGAGTTTGATTATGTAACACTTAGAAACGGTAAGAAAAGTATTTCAACGTCCTAACCTAAGAAACTGACTGAGCTATTAATATACTCAATTAGTGTTTATATATGGACCAAAAGTAAAGGTATTCCTAAGAGATCTTAACATAATTACTGCTCAGTAAATGTACTGAATATGCTGATTTAACATGAGCGCTTCAGATCGTCTAAGTTCATGTATGTGCAAAATTGTTACAGTTCAATTTCTTAGATTTCCGAATACCTGATCTGATCGCAGCAAGTTGGTGTGACGGGAGGTACAGTCGGCTACACATGAAAAGATAAATAATTCGCAAAGCCGATGACAAAAAACGGATTTATTACTAAAGCGTTTAAAATTTAAAGAGCTAAAAGGTGTAAAGAGTGTCGGATACCTCGTTTTAGCAAAAAATAAAAGATGCTAGTTTGCCTGGAAGTTTTATACAAGAGCAACTGCAAAAATTGTAAAATATTAATATACGTTGTGACATTCTTTTGGAACATCATAACTCATCGTTTGTTTCAAAACATGAGGAAGAAGCAATTTTTGCATTAACCGTTTTGGAACAAGTCAACTTTACCTCAAGAAGTACTTATGAACCAGAAATACCCAGAGCTAATGCAAAATATGTAGGCGACTTATTCAATCTGTATTTGGAGAAGAATAACAAATACCACAAAACACACTTGCTAATACGACATAGTTATGCTTTCGTCTTGCATTAATTCTAGCCTAATCTTGCTTCCGAATCGGCCTCCAAGATGCAGTGATGCGGGCAACCGACAGCAGATGGAAATGGAGGTCGTTCATGACAATGGGGTAACAACGTTCGGCGCAAACAGCGACGGTGTGGGAACCTTGGGTTGGCTGGAGACACCAAGGCAGACAAGAAATAATAATAATAATAATAATAATAATAATAATAATAATAATAATAATAATAATTAGACGAAGAAGAATATTAATCTATTTTCAAGTACCATACAAGCTATGGGTTCTGCATCACAGCAGGTGTACACAGTCTTCACAGCATGTACATAACATTGTACCGTAGCAAAGGACTGACAGTGAATTCAGAAAGAAGTGTATTTAGAGGGAAATAGGCAAACGGCATAGAATTACTCCGTGCAGATGAACTAAATATCTTATTGTAATTACATCATAATAAATCGCTTGCACTGTTTCGTTGACACCCAACTGTTCACACTAACATCGATTCTACACATTATTAAGTAGACGGAGTAGAACAATTCATTTCCGCAGCTCGAAAGCATATCTGCTGCTTATCTTCCGTTGTAAACTGCACCATCAGAACCAAGTAGCCGAGAATGGTTCCGAAGAGCCCCACGAGGAAGCGCAGGTCGAGCGGGAAGAGGCCGCCGGCGCTGAAGCGCACGCCCTCTGCGCGCAGCTGCCACAGGAGCAGCGCGGCCTCCCACTCGGCCCTGCGCCGGCCCTGCGCGGCCAGCAGCAGGGCGTGCCCGGCGCCGGGGCCCGCGCCACCCGCCTGCGCAGCGGCCGACGTCGACCCAGCCACCCACGCGCCCGCCACGGCCACCACGACGTTCATCACGCCCGACAAGGCCATCACAAAGGTTTCCACTGGATCCATTTCTTGCCGCGTTGACTGCACCATCATGTACAACGTCGAAGTCGTCGACGCTACCAAATACGCGTATAATAGACACAGAATCGACCTGAAGATGTCTTCAATCAGAGCGCAAATCTCCTGCATTTTTAAATTCAATTTCCGTATGGCAACGATTTTCGTCTCTATGCCGAATTCATCTGTGACACAGTTGGAGCTACGACAGTGTTCGTAAAAACGATTATTTAATTGTGACCAATTCATCTCATCATGGTGTTTCCACTTCGCATTTTCAGTCTCATGTACGACGTTCTGCTTCACAGTTCTCGAAAGTTTCAAGATATCATTATTTATTCTTACGAAATAATATTTTACTAAGCGGACAAGAACATAGAATACATGGTTCCAGAAGCCCATAATGTAATATAAAAACGACCAATGAAAAGCAACGGGGGCAAATAAATTAGGTCTCGAAACTGTCAGAATTGTAGATAGACTAATGCAGAAACACATAAAGACGAATTGCACCGCAATTACTCCATGGCGCCTGACCGTGAAAGGTGTGGTTCCATCTTCGTTCAGAGAACTCCCCACGTGCGCCAGCAGCCGAAGCAGTTTCTGCCATTTCTTGCGGGTCGACTGGAGCGCCGAATGTGGAATTGTCCACAACGGAATGATGATGCCGAAGAGCTGTGAGGTAACGGGCAACGTGTAAGCGAGGATATCATTGCCAAAATAACGCCTGTTTTCCTCCGGGTCGTTGTTCATCGTGTTCGAAGTCATTGTGAAAACGAACAATGTAGGATGGATGCAGAAAGCGATGACAGAGATTGCAAGGGCTAGGCGACTGCGCGCGAGGTGCAGAGAGTGTTTATAGATGTAGGGGGCCATGCCCAAAGCGCGCGCAGCTCGCAACATAGTCATCAACCCTCGCATACTCCACGGGACTAAATCTGAAGCCATTTTCTGAAAACGTATTATGTTACGTTGGATTCTTCTGTATCGTGTTGAATAATTATCAATTTTTTTTAAACTACTGTGTTATTTATGTTAAAAAACGTTGTTTATGAATTGCCTCCAGACGTTCAACACATTCTTATCAAAAATACGGTTGTGTATCTTATAACGTAATGGTTCTCTCCCGCGCAGTCACGAAAAAAATCATTAATTACTTTCTCAAAGACTATGTTTGAATTAAATATTCATTGATTCTCTTAAATTTCATTTCTAAATTTTCTGTTCACAAAGGCATTTAACGATAACATTTTTTCTCACCTGAACGCCTTTACTTTTATTAAAGCCAATTAACTTGAAAGTCACTAATTTATTATGTTTTATTAGTGAGAGTGATCTATGTCATGACAGTGATAAATAGATTCTGAGTTGAAAATAAAATATATATAGAACTTTATAGCAAAACACAAATTAAATGATCGTAAACAGATAATTTCAATACATGTAATTCAAATTCCCCGGACTGGAGGTTTTTGGGAGATGCAGAAATTTGAAATACAAGCAAAATAAAATCTGTGGAATGTAATTGCACTGGTCTGAGTCTTCGAGCTTGTTATTTCTACTTCTAAGATAAAGTTTTATATCCGAACGACGAGAAATGGCATATTTTTGACAGAAAACTCTTATTGTCGGACTCTGGTATTGAGAATGTGAATAAATGTTCTTCTTCTTTATGAATGGGAGAAAACCAGAACGGAATAAGTGACATTTAATAAATTCTGGGAAATTGTTTAAGTCAATATCGCTGGAACGTCATGGTGATTTGTGTCATCATTAAAACCACAGCATTGCAATTACTCATTAAAACGACTTAAATACATTGCTACTGAAATATAGCCTAAAATTGCTGGTGAGAAAATTATACAATCCATTTAAAATATCAAACAATTAAATATCTCGAAAATTAAAAATACTACGAACAACATCTTTACAATATATTACTTGCTCCACGATTTCGGATGCTTCAGCGAAAACTTCATTTCAATATCGTGAACCGTTTAGAAGATAGGAGGGCGGCCTACAATTGGTAGAACTCCCGGTACTAATCATATCGTAGTTTCGAATGCATTCATAATAAGATGAATTAGATGGCCTTTAGTTCTGAATGTTCAATTTATTTGTGAAATTATCCTTACTTGTCTGCGTGGTGGACAGAAAAAATTAATTGAAACAGTTATACATTACACGAGAAAGTATGTACTGAGCTACCTACACTAAAATTTTAATTTATTTCAGCACGTAATTAAGATTTTTAATTGTTAAATCTAAAATAAAATATAAATTGTAAATCACGACTTTGTATCGGCCTCCTGAATGAATATGACATTGCCGGGAATGCGCCAATGGCGTGGGGCGTGAACAGCCTGGACACGCGCTTGGTGTTGGTCCGTGGGGAGAATGAAACACGGCTGTTCTCATGTCGCACCGGCGAGTTGTACTGAACCCGCGACCTTGTAGGTACATGGTCCACAGTGTAAGCCCAACGCAGTATACATGGCAACCATGCGTACCTCTGCAAATTCCATGCTTAACAAGCAATGCTGAGGTCGGTAGACAATTTTGTATTACTGAAGATATCGTCAACAACACTTAAAACGAGTTATTCGATAATTAAAATTATGTTCTTTGTAAGTTCCTCGGGACAAAATGGATTGGTCTTTTCCCTGTTCATATTCTACAATAAATAATTTTTGAAACTTATTGTGTAATAAATAATACGAAACTGATCAGTCTCTCATTATTCTCTTTTTTTATCACTCAATATCTTTTATATCTCATCAAGTTACATTCGCAGAACTAATGGAAGAATGTAACGAATATTCATTTTCCCAATATGCACACATTTCCCAATATGTCCGATTACTAACTAGTTTCAATTTTATAATGGAGAAACATTTTCATTAAAATTAAAGATATAACAACAAAAAATTCATTGTGAAAAGGGGTGTAAAAATAATGGGAAAAAGCAAGGGTGTAAAAGAAAAAGTAACGTGAAGCAATAACGTGTAATGCTAAATTATTTTGAATATTTGTCTGTTGACCTATTAGAAATATGTAAAGAATAAGGACAATTTAAGAGTTGAAGTTGTAAACCCTCTGATATCAATGTTTACGAGAAACCAACGAAAACTGATCTAGGTTTCATACGATCTCCGCGGTTTCGTATCTCGTTTTACAGTCGATAAGAATACGATCTAAAAATACAACCACAATCATAAAGCACGCGCTTCAATGACGCACATAGAATCACACCACTGCAATCAAAGTCTGGCGTATCACACGACTCAACGCACACATAAATTGAAAAGCACATATACGAGTGGCTTCACAGGACAAAAGAGAGCAGAGGCTACGAAGACGAAGGTAGCAATGTTGATGCAAGGCCTTGGAATGGAGAATATAAATAGGCAGGAAATTACTCTTTTACACAACGTTGGTAAATTATGTTGAATATATTTCATTTATTTCAAACACAACGTATCCCATTTTTACTACATTTTCCATGTATTGAAGGCGTGACGCCGTCTTGTTGCTCTACGCAATGGCGTTACCACTTTAGTGAATTCGTATGAAACATCATGGAGGCATTCCCAGTAAACTGAAAGAAAACTTTAAAAAATTAACTATCTCTCTATCTTTCTATCTACTTACCCATCTATCTTTCTTTCTATCTACCCACCTATGTCTATTTTTTCTATCTATCTATCTTTCTATCTATCTATCTATCTATCTATCTATCTATCTATCTATCTATGTTTCTACTCACACTATCTATCAACCCACTCATCCATCTACCCAGCCACCCATCTACACATCTAAGTATCCATCTGTATAAACTAACCAACATTGCCACCACCTAACATATCGTCAAGTTTATGATCACGTACATGAAAGCAAACATCTTAGCGGTAACGATACAGCGAAAGTAGATAGTTTTTTTAACATTCCCGGCTGTTTGTTACATGAAATACATATTTACAAACATTGTTTACATCTATAGGTATACACTGTTCCCTATTCACAAAATTAAATTTCTCCTTTTATGTATTTTATAATTCTTATTTTAATTTCTTTAATTTGTTCACACTTTTATTTAAAATGATTATATAATTAAAATTATTTGTCAAATAGTACATTTTTTACCTGTACAGTTTACTGAAATTATTTACTAATTGTTGAGCTTCTTTTGTTCCTCTTGTTGTTTTATCTTTCACTCTTTGGATTTTGTTTACTAAATCTCCTGTTATTTTTAGTGATTATATCACAGTTTTACCTCTTCTTAATTTATTAATTACCTTCCATAATTCTTTACTATTATTTTTGTGTCCTTCAATAGTAATGTTATAATATTCTTTTCTTTCTTAACTAATTTAACTACTTTACTTCTTATCATCTTGTACTGTTCCCACTTGTCTGGTTCTCTCGTAAGCCATTGTTTATACTTCATCTCTCTTTTTGCACAGCGGTTTTATTTATTCGCAATACTATTTCCTTTCATTCCGGTCTGTGTGCACCTTCAAAGCGGTGCACCTTTAAATGGTTTAATGGTCCTCAATGGATTTTAAGATAGCTTTTAAAAATTCCTCGCTTAACTCGTTTTTATTTTAATGTTTTGATTGTCTGATATTAAAGTATAGTATTTCTCGAAATTTATCTTTAAAATGTCTATAGTCTCTTTTATGTATTTTAATCCTTTCTCTTCGATTTGTACGATTTTCTTTGAAATCAGCTTCATCACTACGGTGGCCCGATCGGCTAATTTCGGCGTGTCTTGTTCTCCTACGTTTAAGTTTACATTTGAGAATACTAAATCAATGGTTGACGATTACCATCCACTCCAATTGTCTGCTTGACCAATTGCTTTAGTTACAATGCTTTGGAACTATTTACGAACTTTTTGACGTAACGCTCTCTCGCTACATTTATATTAAAGTCCCCCATTATTATGCAATAAATATTTATCATTATTTGTTCTACTTTGTAATATAATCAATACATTCGCTATCAGATGCATTTGAAGAGTGATAGATAGCAGATACTCTGTATCTGCTATCTATCACTCTTCAAATGCATCATGCTTCACCGATACTCTGTATTCTTTACAAAAAAACTAACTTGACTATCAAACAGTTATTTTCTATACACTCTATTTTAATGCACATAATAAATTAAATATTTAAAAATACGTAAACATACCTGATCATCTTGTACAAAAAGTATTTATGAAGCGGCTTCTTAATTCAAATTTCATTTGTGAGTCCTTTTAAATTCCACATGTGCTTTGGAAACACATATACTCACAAAACACTCGTAGCTATAATTAAGAGTGGTTGAATTTATGTCATATGTAAGGTCGATGTGATCCCAATATAGTTGTGAAATAGCGCAAGGCTAACGAGTAGCATTCGCAAATCCGAATATAAATGAATATGAATATATGTTTATATAAATTGAACAAAGTGTCGAGAATCACAAAGAATGGCATAAAGAGATGCATGCGGAAGGGTGTGAACCAATATCTTACCTTCGCACAATGTCCACTTTTCTTTTAATGCTAAGTATGCGATAGATTCAATGTACTACATGCTAGGGATGTTTTACGGAGGTGCTTCTTCATTGAAGAGAAGAGGTCTTGCAACAGAGCACGACTTCTCAAAGAGACGGAGATATCGCGCGTCATGTGGGCGTGCTTCCTTAAAAACGTGAATAGTGTGCGCACTTCAGAGCAAAGAACGTGCATATCTAGCTCTCAGCTATCTCCGTGAAAGTATACTTTTTTCATTTGCTTTTTTGCTTTATAAGATGTGTTGCAATATTGAAAGAATGAATGTAAGCGATGCTTTCCGTGACAGCTATCGGAATAAAAATAATTTTACTTCATAAAATACAAATATTGATGGTGAGGTTATGTAATTTGAAGGTACCTTAGTATTAAATTATGCTGTACTATATTAGAACAAGATCTAAAATGGGCATTCAAAACTTCGAAATTTTTCTCTATATTAATATATTAGTATCTCTCATTTCTTGTTTTGTCAAAGTCTGGTAAAGCAGTGCAAATCAAGATGCTGTCGAATCCACTGGGTGGCAAGAAGATATTGTGTGGGGGCCGTCGAGTATACTCAATGGATAATGTTTGCCAGTTGTTCAAGCGTGTTTCTCTTATAAGAATCATCATGATCTCGGTTATAAACGAGAACATGGGAAATAATTTAGCAAATAGAAGCTACATATTAGCAAGCAATTGTACTAATAATAAAACAAGTACATATTGGGTGAACTTTCAGGGGTTCTCTACGCGAGTTTTCTTGTTAGTCCACAGCGAGTTATGCGGGAAGAACGCTTGAAGCACGTCGACTCTAAACAGCCCGTACCAACTGGTGGTATGACTTACCGCGCCAAAGCAAAGCACGAGAAACACTGCGGTTATTTTTTAAGGTACCAGAGGAATGTTGTCGATATTTTAATTTGATACTTGCACTTCCGAGTCGGATATAAGAATCTCCACGGGCCGTGCTGCCCAGCGCTGACAAAGATGTACGGAGCTCCTGAATCAAGAAACCTTTTGGGAGAAATATTAAACTTTTATATTTATAAATAAACGAATTCAATTTATTTATTAATTTTCGTTCATAGTTCATTGTTTCAATTTAAATATTTTTATTCATTTTTACTTATAACATTGGCTGTTTCATTACAATCTCGTGTACTATTTTCTAACAAGCAACACTCACTATGCCGCTCACTAGGATTTTATGGGACGTTACCTGAGGATAGTACATGTCACTGAATCATATAATGAATTTTTAAGTACTTTTGACACAACCTAAATAACAAACTATCTGAAACAACGGGAGGTGGGATAAAACTTTCTGAGCTCCGTTTCTCAGTGAACTTTCCATATTCAAATATGACATTTTAATAATAAATAAATAAAATTGTCTGAAATGATAATTAAATTGTAACTTTCATGATTACTACGAATAAATCACGAATGTGTTTATTTTGAACAATTTACAGGTTTGCCAGACTAGGAGAACCCCTGTCCTCAGAGTAAAAAAAACACCCTAATTTTCTTTTCTTTACTTAATTATTTAAATTATTTGAGTGAACTGCGATAAATAATTGTTTTTTTACAATTTGTAAAACGTGTGCATAAAGCAAAAATAGGTCCTTCTGAGAATATTTAAGATAAACACAATTGTAATACACTCCTAATTGCCAGGTAAAAAGGGGGGGGAAATGGATTGAAAATATTTACTGAATAAAAAGTTTTATTGCGTACGCAATGGGGTTCATTTCAATCCCTCGGCTCCTCCTATGCGTATGCCTATGACTGTTGATAAATATAAGAAGAGTTATAAACAAAACGACGAAGTTCAGCCAGCCTGCATTCGCTAAGACGGAAGGGCCGTGAATGCCTCGTGCCTGATGAGGCGTGGGTTCATTCCACCTGGGACATCGAGATTGGATGTTCTTGTGTGTCCGTGAGCGAGGTCCGCTAACGTTACCCTTATCCAATTTTTTTCAAAACTAAACCAAACCAAACAACGTTAATTACAGTGGTCGTTGTGTGACCTTAGTGGTTGAAAATTCAACCTTAAATAAGTAAAAAATAGTGGTGCTACAGAATGTCACAGACTTTCTCGTGCTTCTTAGTTTTATAATTGTTTTTTAACTAGCCTTTCGGTCTTACCCTATCAATTTGCAGATTCTTTGTACCGCCACTCAAAGTGTTTTTTTATGTCTCTCAAATTTCTGTTTTTTTTGTAAACTTATCTAGCGTTGAACACACTCCATAGGTTCAAACATTTATTTTGAACACACATATATTGCTAACACTCACTCGATTCAATAAAATATTGTACAATAGTGCAACATTATTTGCATAAGAACTGTGCTGTGTGATGATTGAGATAAATATTTAATAAAAGAAGTTTTGGTTTTATTAAACCAAGCAGAACTACTCATGAAACCGTGAGATTTAAATAAAAGAAGCAGGATATGAAGGCTTCCGTGTTCTTCAAAGCAATCTAAGTAGGATGTTCCAGAGCAATTCAATTACACTGCGCATGCACATATACTCAGCTCGGGTTCAGGCAGCGAGATCGACACGCTTCCAATGCTCGTCAGAGCTATCACCCTAAGTAGGATGGTCCGGAGCAAT
>BOPP01000056.1:3700224-3719090 GCA_017312745.1 Gryllus bimaculatus
TCCCGTCACCAGGATAGGCAGCAATCCGCGAAGACTTCGTGGGAAACTCTCCATTGCGGCCGTTATCCCATACACTAAATATCAAGGCTCTTTTTGTCTTTCTACGACTCTAGATACACAGGTTGCAAGATTTTCAGAAATAAAAAAAAAAGGTTTTTGCAAATTAGCAAAATATTCAGAGATGTTTAATTTCACGTAACAAACTCTTAACATTTTATATAACACAACGCACTTCGTGGAAACGCTATCTTGTCCTAAAAGTCCTCCAATGTAAGAGATATTTTACACATTTACCATTGGTTTGCTGTTGAGATGAATACTGCCATGCTTTGCACAAATAACCTTAACACATTAGCTTTGATAACAACTCGCCTCAACGCTTAAGTACTAATGCACTAAGCTCACATAGTGTTCGCGTATATGAAATATTCTACCCTTATAGAATCGTTCAAGTATTTTAGTGATTTAATAATACTTTCACTTAATTTGAGCTTCTGGTAACATCAGATTTATCTAATGCTATGGAAAACGATGTCAATTGCTTTGTTGGTATATTATCATTATAGGTATGCTATTAAGAATATATAATTGTATAATTCATTATACCGATTTGAGTCCAAAGTTCCCAAATTATGTTCCTCTTCTCACTTCTTGTCTCCTCAGTTCCCTTACTAACGAGTATCAACCACCCTTACACGGCCATATGATTCCTCCTATCATCTTTTCATATTTTGATACATACTTTTTAGACGCCCAATTGTATTTGTAATATAGCACATAGCGACTACATTTTGTCTGCAATGATAATTCAGAATATTAAAGGCTATAAAACTGGTGAAACGGTTTTGTGCGTCCTAGCCAGCATAGTTGTAAAGCATCTCAGGGTCGATACTACTTCTACGTGCAAATGGGAAGAGAAAAGTCAATTACCAATGTCCGTGTGGTCTAATCGAAATTACACGTCAAGACCCATAATGTGAAGAGCAGTTATCGATAATGAGAAGAACACTTTTCCGTCATCAGTTATAAAAGTGTAAAGCTCTGAGATAACGCGCAAGGTGCAACTGACATGAAACACATTAAAGGCTAATGTTATTGTATGCGGCGAATTGAAAATCGTAAGTCACTCAATTAAATATAATAGAGAAAATATCCACTCAGTTACCGGAAACGGATATAACACTTTTCCGTCATCACTTCTAAAAATATGAACTTCTGAGGTAATGATTTTAACTATCTTATTTCACTTGCAGCTCTTTTTATTTCACTTACATTTCCACTCTACGCATCTTGCATGCGTTTGTTCTTTTTGAAATTCTATAACATGTCTCGTTTTTTCCTCTGAAGAAAAAAAAATGATGATAGAATAAGAAATATGTTTTAATTTAATTTTAGTGGGGTTTTAGATTACGACAATTTTAAAATAATACCTTAAAGAAAAAGGTTGTGAACTTAATTTAAAGCTAAAGTAATTAAATTCTGCCGATTCAAATGCAGAGTAATGTTAGTAATGAAATTGAATGAAAATTCTTAACTATAATAACATTTTTTGGTTCGTATAAATTGTGTGGCTTTGTGTTTTATATTCATCAATTTTATGTATTTTTACTTCTAAATAATTAATCAACTACAAAAATCTTATATTTTTTCTTGAGACATAATTCCCTATCCCGTCAATCACTTTTTCAATTTGAAAGAATATTAATTTAATAAATGTTACAGACAGAGTTCATTTCACATGACATATACCTTTGTAATATCCATAATATATTTCAAATCACTCTAGATGCTTTGAGAGTGGATGTACTGTGACATTAAGGTTTATTGATTTTATTTTGATGAATTAGGCAACTGCCATTGCCATTGTTACTTATGTGAAAATATATTAATTAATTGTGGAAAATAAAATAAAAAAAAAACTTTAAAGACCAGAATCTACTAAACAAAATGAAGTATAACGAAAAGATAATTAGTCTTACAATGTGCTTGTGTAGTGTATGATTTATAACAATATACACGAATCTTGTAATAAGTAGTCATTTTATATTGCAGACTAACTGTTAATATGCTTTGCTATTGTGCATTATTATTTGCATGCTATTTATAGTACATCATGTGGAGGAGATGGACGACCTATTTGCGGATTTATTTGCTCCCGGATACGCATAGTAAGACTAAATAATCCCTGTTCGTACAGGTGGTTTTATTTATTTTATTTTTTAAATATTTGAATGTATTGAAAAAATTGAAGCACAGTTTGCCTTACTTGGAGCGGTACGTCTTAGCGATGTTTTGATATACAAATTACTTCTTGTCAACACAGAGCAATCTAATGTAGTGGGGGACAATAAAAAGAAACATTAAGCAAAATTGAATGCTCTGGCAGTTAGAGCAGGCAATACGAAGAGCTGGATTTAACAACATTGAGAAAAATAGTCATACAAAATTATTTTCATGAGGGTTTTTCAGAACTGTTCACAAGTTCTCAATGAACATCATGGGTATATTGAATCTGGCTGGTTCTGCATAATATGTGGAAGTTAAAAGGATGAGTGTGTGATTTCGTGCGCGTCAATCGCTAACCCCATTGTACCGTAAGTGCATTTTGTATGGCGCGTTGTGGCGGAGATCTATTCCTTCTCCCACTGGATGGAGAGATTCGGCACCGACCTAGTACTCGGCTATTGTGGTTCTTCCCAAATGAGGTATCTCCTACCAGACGGAAATAGAACCCTAGGACCTTTAGGACAGAGGCACCGCAGTGACATCAATAGAAGCCCTAAGCGATCTAAGCCGATACCACCTTCGACTGTTTGAAGTACGCCAGGGTGACACGAGCACTAATGGTGCTCAAGGTGTACCATCCACTGCGATGGTGGATTTCACCAATATTGGAACCACAATCATGTTCCCTTTATGAAGGTTGGCCAGGGCCTTAGATACTTTTTCAAGTGGAAATTGCAAAGACATAATCTGGTTCCGCTTTGGTAAACAACTCACAATATATTCTTAGAAAACACAGCAATAGGATGCAGCTCAATGTAAACAAACATTGTGCCAGCGCAGTAATACACAATTTTAAAATAAATGCTGTTGTCAAGCATAATACAATAGAATCACTGAAAATTAAATACATTTCCCTTTTTAACATATCCTTAAGTTTAAATAAATATATTTCATTAACTTGACGAAAAAACATGAAAACAATCAACTTATTATTTTCAAGTTATGAAAGTGTTCAATCATGCTTAGCGACTGAATTGAAACCAAGGTTTTCGTCTGCTATTATCTTTACATTAAAACATAGGAATACAGGTGTAGATGTTCAACGTTTCTCTCACAAAATTAATATTTATCTGATCTCAGGTCATAAATCTTTAAAATTTAAGAAATAATCGATACAATTTATAATGAATTGATAATCTTATTTGTTATAAATGTTAAATGAGACATGAAATCAATAAATTCTATTAACGATTTGGCTTTTAGCCAACAGCAATTGGTTCTACTCAATCCCTGCTCCACTCTATCTGGCGAAGCTGGACTTGAGCGTGGTATTATTTCACCCTTCCACTCGTGGTCAGAAAATCTGCACACAACGTCGCTAATTTTATGTAATTTAAAGTTAAAGTATATTGAGGAACACAGTAATTCCTAAAAAGCAAAGTTTATTTTTTTGACTCGTGATTAACGACTCGTTTTGCTTGTGACGACTTCTCGGACGTGTAGGCGTTGAAATTATCTCCTTTGAAGATTTTGTTGTCTAAAAGCGACGTAAGGGGTGCAATGTCGTGCTCTCGCAGCGCTTTAGCTTCCCGCTAGAACTTCGAAATGCGAATCGAAATGCAACCCGGCCCCAAGTAATCTAGTCGTATCATAACTATCCCCCAAAACTCCATGAATTTAAGATTTTAGGTAAAAAGAAAAAAGCTATGTAACTAACCTAATCAGCATTAGTTTAATGACAATGTCTTACAAAGTTTGTCAAGCCGTACGTGGTTGCCTTCGTGCAGCCTTTTATTTATAATATGTTTCATTATTATATGAGAGGTATTGAGAATGAGACGATGAGGATTTGCTTGTGGTGTCGCACACGCGAGTTCCAACAGCCACACGCTTTTGACCCGAATTTGCTGTGGGAAATCAGTTGACGGTGAACCAAAGATGATAACCAAAATAAAATCGATTGGTGACGACCACAACTACTTGAATTCCTTTATACCAACGATTCCTCTACAGAAATTTCTCTGCTCCCAACAATACACCTTGCTTTGCCACCAGATCACTCCAACTGCTCCATCGCGTCCCATCCTCCAGAGCAATTGAGAAGCACTGTTCGCGAGCAACTGGGCGCCTCCCTGCTCGGCAGCGAGAACTGCACGATGACCACCACGTATCCTATGACGGTGCCCAGCGCGCCCACGTAGCAGCGCAGGTCGAGCTGGAAGAGCCTCCCAGGGAGAGCCCCAGGGCTCAGCCGAGGTGCGCATTCGCAGCAAGTGCGGCCATGCGCCTCCAGGGCGGCGCCCCCCGCGCAGCTGAAGCGCGCCAGCCGCCCGGCCCCCGCCGCCCGCCGCCCCGCCGCGCCGCGCTGCCGCCGCCCACGCCACCGACGGCTCAAGCGCGCGTTGAAGGCGCTCGCCAGCGTACACGACTGTTTGAAGGGGGCATCACGGCGGCGTTTGGCCCAGCACGCACTGAACAAGCTCACTGTCATGTCCCCATGGAGTGGGTAAGCAGCAGACAGGGTGGGGGCAGAACATTTCGTCGAGTAACAGACAGGTGTGCTGAAGTTGGAAGTGAGCTCGCCGTAATCGGCGAATTTCGCGTTCTATTCTCCTTTCATCAGATCGAGCTCCACTTGGATTCAGAACCACTGGTATATTTCTTAGCTTTCTCCATTTTATAGTTGAAGGAGTACTTGGATTTATTTCCATTTTTTCTTGATTATCGTGGAGTTCTTTAGCTAGTTCCACTATATGTCCGTTAAGTTTCGAAAACAGGCGTTTTGAGAGAAGTACAGCGACAGAAAAAAAGTACCCCAAAAAGCACGCGTAATAATATGAGAGCGCCCAATTAAAACATGGAAGAAAATGAATGTTTTCTAAACTTGTTTGAAATAAGATGATTTCTGTCAGAGTAACACTAATAAACAGAACTTGTATAATCACAACAGAAGAGCATCTTGTGGGTTTGGGAAGAGGATATCTCCCTACTCCAATATTGCTGTCCAACTCTGCGATAGTGCACAAAACGCGTTGCCACTTCATTGCGGAGGTGTAGCGAATGGAACTCAAAATGGCGTATGTGATGAAGAAGAGGCCTAGAGCATGATGCACTAAGGATATAACTCCCGACACTGACGAATCACCGTACGCCACAGAGTGCACACTGTATTTTATAGAAACTACGCCGAAAAGGGACAAGGAAAAGCAGACAATTAATAACCCGAGAGTTACAGCCCCTCGATTAAGAGACACATGCAATGAAGAATCGATGGTGTACGGAGCTACTCCCATAAAGCGGGCAGCCGTGAGAATCAGCAGAAGTCCTCGCAAATGTCCCATCATTTTGTTAGACGCGCACATTTTTATTCTATAACTATTATCCATATGATGATTTCAGTTCATATTTGCTTATAGTTTTCAACACTTCCGAAATAATTATCACTTTAATGCGAGTTTCACTTTGAGTTGTTTCTCAAAAGATACTGGGAAAAATAGTTAAGAGTAACCACTTAATTTACGTAGAACATACATACCTTTTGCTGTTTATTTTCATTTCAACAAATAGATTTTTAGTGTCATTTTAGGAAGCAGAAATAACACGCATAAACGCGAGAAAATATAAATTATTTTTATAATATAATATGTGCTTTTCATGGTTCTTTCCAAATATTTATGTTAGTGTTCTTTATTGTCATACGTAACACTGTAATTGCTCCGTAATCGTAAACTAATTTTTATGAGTGTACCTTCTTGGATACGAAATATCTTTAATCGTTCATTATATTTGTACTCCTTACATTCTACGAAGGTGCAATAGGAGTTTTCTACAATATAAACGAATCATCTTAGTCTGTTGACATGACAGAAGGGTAGTAATTGCGATGAGCAAGTATGACAACAATGGATAATTAATTACTTTGTCAGAATGAAATGAAAATGGATTTCCTAACTGACAACAACCACCGATGCGCCCAGCTCTGCTAAAATAAATTCTTTAGGAAGTAATAAGGTCATAATATATATAGAATAATAACATATTCTAGTTCTTTATATTGATTGATGTGGTCTGAAACATATCGATGAGTAATGATCTAATCGTATGCCCCACCAACATCGAAATTTTACCTTTACAGAGTAAGATATAGTTCTACGATATTTATGAAGTTCTGTGCTTGAAGGTAATGTATTTTAATACAATTTTCCATGATTTCGAAAAATGTTTTTATTGATTTATCACTTTTACAACTAAAATTCTTATTATTTTCCTTATTATGGAAAGAATATTGCATGCTTGGTTATATGTGTGGGGTAAGCAATTTCCATTGTAGTTAAAATGAATTCAGGTGTCTAATTTCAAATAATTCATTGTACATTTATACGCAATTATTTCTTGTTAATAATTTCATTTCGCATTGGTATCTCATTTAGTTCCGTTGATCGTTGGCACTTCGTAACTGCGGCACTTCTACGTTATATGGAGTTTTACTACTTGTCGCCATTTATACTGATCGGACGTACGTTTACTTAACTAGTTGAAAGAAACGTAAACTAGGAGAGATACAAAATCATATAATTTCTCAAATCAGTTGTAATGAATACGTAATATAAAATTGTTAATTCGGCTTTAATAAATGCTGTGACGATGTGCAATATTTCAAGCCCACCCTAATCCAAGCTTTGAATATTCTTTTGTTCCGCCAAATCCTTTAACCGATTTACATAAGGTATCCAACATTGCATTTGAGGCAATTTGATAATCTGACAGCGATCTGCGCTCTTGCTCAAGGTACGACTGACATGAAACACGTTTTAAAGGCTAGTGTTATTGTATGCGGCGAATTGAAAATAGTGAGTTACTCCATTAAATATAACGGAGAAAATGTCCACTCAACGCTTGTGCAAATGTTTCTTATCTTCTGAAGATATGTACAAACAGAATTAGAGAAGCGAGCAGCTTTGTAGCAGTGGTCTGTTGGGAGTTCCTGTGGTTTGTGCTCATTCCACCACCTACCATGTAGCTTATTACATTCAAAGGACCACCATGTTTGAATGAGATGAACTCTCGGATGCATCTGAAATAACAGTGCATGATATTCTAGTGTATAGGGAGATTCAGAAAGCTAACTCATTTAACTAAGCATAATTGAAACTATAAATAAGTTACAATATTTTATTGAATATTGATTAGTTGTAATCTAAAGTAGATTTAAGAGGTTGAATTGAGAATCAGCATATTTGCAAATAGTTAACATCACTTAACTGAAGTATAAGTCGTTTGAAAGTTGAAAAACACCGTAGGTGTTATTAAAAATGGGAATAAATTGAATATGCAATGAATTGAAACATATTAAAACATACACTAAAAACATACTCGTAATAGAAATTGACATGACATTATACATAATGAAATTGGCATGACATTATTGAGATAAATGTTTGATACACATTAAACACACAATTAGAGAGGAGCTTGGCATATAGTATATGCTGAAACAGAAAGACAAGAATAACGCTCATACAGGAGCTTATATCGGCGTGTCATCACACGCTCCTGCAGGTAAGTACGCCTCCCAAAGTGAAGGCGATCAACCAGCGAACGCGCTGAGGCTCGATTGTTAACGAACCTTGAAGTCACGTGCTCGGGAAATAAAATCACTCGACCGGCCGAGACCACAGGGGACAGCGTGAAGATTTGGGTTCTGACTATGTATTGCTGCATTCAGCATTGACTCATGAAAGCAATAACTTTGTTCAGCATTGTTTGTCATTGAATACTCTTTCGCAAGTTGATTGATACCAAAGCAATTGGCAACTGGCATTAGTGCGATTGTTGCGTGATAATCGTTCGGATGATAACATGTAACTGCGAGTAACATTATACAGGCACAAACACTGTACAGTTTATTCTCTCATAGTTGTATTGAGTACGATTAGACACCACTTGAAAGCGGTTTTTAAAAATACAGTTTTTATCCAGTTAATTCACTGCGGGTTTTGCTGTAGGAGAATATTCCACTGTTCACGTGTTCGAAACATACTGTTAACACGTATTTCATAACTTATTGGGGTAATTTACAACAATATGTAAGAGTGCGGGTGAGAGACAATACTCGCACCGGAAGTATCATGTACGAGTGCTCTCTTCAAAATCCTCTCCCGACTGAAAATTCGTTCATTGTAGGATATACCTAACTATTACAAATAACACTTCAAACAGATCTTACACACACGAACTAAGACAATGTAGTGAATATGATAAAATGATGCGAATACAGTTTGAGAGCGGGCGACACATACTCGCGGAAAATGGGGCCGCCTCGTGTAAGAATAATTTCCTGTTTGATTCGAGTTCGTTGGCGTGGCTGGAAGAAGACAAGCATTTTTTGAATTTAAAAATATTTGGACTTCGTGTTTGTGAGGTTATATAAGATTAGTTCCGTATTGGGAATTATAAATTAGTAATTTTAAGGAAATATAGTAGTCGCGAATAGAGATTTCACCCGAAGCCTAGTGAAAGTCGCAACGCGATCAAATTAGAGCGAATAGAGGATTGTATATTTAGCAACAGACTGGTAACATTCACAGTTTATGAAGACATTAGACTCACAAATAACACCACAGGAGGGCCCACAACATCTATTTGGGGTAAGATGGCGGCATCATATCAACCGCCAAGACATTCCATAAGCTTATCAAATCCGTACTGTTGAATAATGTTTAAAGTCCATTGAATCTTAAATTAATATCTAGCTCGAGATATGTTACTAGAATGTTACAATAAATGATATTTGTTTGAAAAGAAAAGGCTGATATTTTATTGAATTACCATCAATTCAATAGGTAGTACATTCCACAGAAGTTCCAGGAATCGTCATTTCTGAACAGTCACTCGTCCATGTGCAATAGATAGGGTGAGGCATGTTGTACGTCGAACTCACACAAGATTTTAATCAATAACAGAGCTAGCCACACTATGAGTGATTAGAGCAGTTGATTTACGAGCAGGGAAAACTAAATTAGAAAAATTATAAAAACGTTACAAATGATTACTCAGCTTGAGGAATAATAAAATAAGTTGAGGTAAAGACAGTTGATGAATTGTAAAGATACAAGGCTCGTTGCAAATTGGCCTGCCCACGGTGGGACAAAGGCTTGCTCCGAGAACCTTCATTTTCTCTGACACTATCGCAGGAGCGGCCTAAATAAAATTTAACAAAATAGTTTGTATCGCGTTGCAACACGCAACGCGCGGTGGACGATTCCCATGGGCGGTTCAACGCGCGGTGGGCGGTCGCCCATGACAATGGACGCGTACGCCATCAACGCTCTCTAGCGTCGCGTTTTTCGCCCTCGCCCCACGACGTTGCCCAATCGCCACGTGACGCAGATCGTCTCGTCAAGGTCCACGCAACTTGGACTTAATAAATATGTCTAATACGAGTACTGTCTCACATTTGAGCATATGGCTATTGAAAACGAGTTAGTATAGGACTTCCTGCTCTTCTAACCACTGCGATAAATGGTGGTGTCAGGTGTGCGGCACGAAAAAAGCTCCCTTTCGAAAAACCAACCCAAAAATCTAGTGCATGTTTCTGAATTATGAAATCATTGTAGGTTAAACTCCAAGGCTCCGGACTCCAGTAATCCACAATGTTTAATGAATTTTTGACAGAATTTTCGACGCCTTTTTCAAATATTTTCATTTCGGAATGTATCTTTAGATCCACCAGGAATGAGATACGCCCATCTTACATTTACTGATGGTCATATTCCCCGGAGCAATTAAGATGCACAACCTGCGAGCACCCTCCCACTTGGGGGCTGGGCTGCGAGAGCTGAACGATGACCACCAGGTAGCTGACGATGGTGGCGAGCACGCCCACGTAGCAGCGCAGGTCCAGCTGGAAGTAAGCCTCTCCCCAGGATGAAGCCCACGGGTTCAGCCCCGAGCTGCCGCCTCCAGCAGCTGCGCCTGCGCCTCCAGGGCCGGCCGCCCCTCCGCCGCAGCTGCAGCGCCGCCGCCGGCCCCCCGCCCCCCGCCGCCGGCCCCCGCCGCCGCCGCGCTGGCCGCCGCCCACGCCACCGACGCGCTCAGCGCGCGTTTGAAGCAGCTGCCAAACAGTACAGCGCCATTTGAACAACGCGGTACCTTCCTCTTGCCGCCAACACAGTCACATTCAAGGTCATAGTCACATCTTACGGTGATGATAGGCGTAAAGTAACAGCAGGATCGGAGAGCAATAGTTCGTCAGATCATCAAGTATAATGTTGGAGTTTGGAAGCGAATCGCGCTGCGGACGCGGACGTATTTTTTGTTCAATCCTGTTTTTCCTCGCATAAAACCATGAGAACGACGCATAGCATGAATGATACTCTTCTAAATTCTTCATGTTCTAGCGATGCAGGATCGTATTATGCGTGATGTGTCATTGCTTATGCATATTTCTCAACTCAGCATTGCTAACAACTGTTAATGCGTCCATTTATTCAAAGAAAAAATACTGTTTTGCTATTAACGCAACTATAGAGAATAGATGTCCAAAAACAAGCTACGAAATAATAAAACGATTATTACCCATTGCAAAGTACGCGAAATGAAACGTGAGGTAAGAAATATACTGGTAGTGGCTAAATTTTCGAACAGGCTAAAACATAATAAAACATTCATTTGCAATTTACACCCAAGATGCTTTGCTGCTTTAGATTACATTAGATTTATTAATAATTCTGCAATTAAGTGTAAGGAACTTGGTGGGAGAATACACTAACTTAACATTACAGAACTTAACAACTATACAAACGCTGCAAACGTTACAAAATCACATGAACATTCACCGTGCAATCTTTCATAGAAACTCCACTTCACCAAACTTCACTTCACCACACTTCATCGCACTGCGATACAGGTGCAAACGTCACTGCACTTCACGCCACTGCACTGCACATAATAATAATAAAAATAATAACATTAATAATAATTACAATAATAATGTTAAGAATGATAATAACATTAATAATAATAACAACAATAATAATAACAACGATAATAATAACAACGATAATAAACAACGATAATAATAACAACGATAATAATACAACAATAATAATAACAACATAATAATAACAACAATAATAAATAACAATAATAATAATACTTAATTACAAAGAAGACATAGGTAATTGCACTGAATTTTATTAAATATATTTATAAACATATCCACATTCAAGAAACTAATTTATTTTTAAATATGCTCAGGCTTTGAGGAAAGGGATCGAAGATTGTCGCAGGCAAACTGTTCCAGTCCCTAATTGTGCGGATTCGCGAATGAATATTTCCCAACGTCCGTTTTCTGAATTCTTGTCTGAATTTTGTGCATGTTGATCCGCTCTTTGCGAAATATGTATGTTTCCCTATCCGACTTTGAATTTTTCTTCACGCTCGAAGCCGTGTACGCTTTATACATTGCAGGGGTATTCCCTTTTATTCTGGTACCCCTGAAAGTAAATTTTGATGCTCTACGCTGGATTTTTCTAGATTTCTTTGTTGCAAAAGTCTGTATGGTCCCAACATACGCGCCCATATTCTAATATAGGCGCATAATGACATATTGCTAGTTCTTTGTGCTTCTCACTGTGTTACTCTTTTTCAGTGTCCGCCATAACAAATTGTAAAGATTTCCAGGCTTTCCCTACAACGAAATTGACTTGATTTTCCCAGCTCAGTTTACTTTCTAGCTGTATTCCTAAGTAGACGTGACTCGAGGTATTTGAGAGGATAGCACCGTTCTTTTCCTAAAGTGCGCTCCAATTCGGCCATATGGCCCAAGAGGTTCTGCCACTTCATTGCAGTGGAGCAACGTATAGCGGAGAGTATTACATAAAGGGGTATGAACACGCTCAGTAGACGATCAATAAAACGAAAAAGAGATATCGAGGGGCTATATCTATCTGACTTGTCTTCAACGAACTCGATAGTAACCTTTGCGAACAATGGTACGAAAAGACAGAGAATAAACACGCTGAGTACTACGGCCGCCCGATTGCGCGAAATAGATGCGGGTGTAATAGTCAATGGGGCGACTCCCGTGACACGTGCGATCTTTAGAAGCAATACAAGTCCACGAAGGTCACGAGGAAATACGCTGGAAATGCACATTGTACTCTAATATCACTTCTTATAATCGGTTACTATTCAATTTGAATTTTGAGAGCTGTATATATTTATAATATTTCAAATATATAAACGTTTGAGTAACTTCTTCCACTGTACGTCTGAAATTTTGCCTCTAAATTAATAGCATGTTTTCCAAGATCAATGGACTGTCATGTAATTAGTTTGGCTTCACGAACACAATTTCTTTTGGCTACTGAATGAATTCTGCACATTCCATATTATTCTTAATTTAACTAGGTATATTTTCTTTAGGTTGGAATATTCATAACATTTTTAACACTTTGATCGCGTTTGATCTACTTAAAGATTAATTAGTACTTCTCTACTTTAATAGCTTATTACTATTATTATTCATCGAAATAAAATACGACAAATAAGCGCGTGTTTAAGTAATGAGTTAAGTTTATGAAGAATTAATTCGATAGAAATTAAACATTTATGTTTCAATTTTTATACGAGAAGTTGCCTCCCCGTATTCATCGATCAGTATTAATGAAATTACGCCCATAACATCTCAATCAATTAGGATTTTATTCTTACAAAAGATGAATAGGGCATAATAGACTATTTAAAACCGAATTATTCACACCAATAGAGAATTAATTAATTAATTAATTAATATTATTTCGTATGATATTAAAGTTTGGTGAAGAGCGTAATAAAATTAGTGATGCTACAATATCACATACGTTCTTTCATTTTTTCTTACTGCTCCACTACATTCTATAACTGCATAATCCTGCAAGTGCTTTCAACCAGCAACAATTTGTTTCCTTTAAGACGCGATCACAGATCCTCAGAATTAACTTGCCGCCACTCATGCCACTATGCCACAGAACGTATTGATCGTGCCGAACCAATAAAAACGAAAATGCTCAAAAATGAAAATATCCTTTTGAAACTTCCAATGGCTCGATTTCGTTCAGACTGATTGGGGAATATCAGTGTTGGATAAATTTGCTTGAACGGTATAGGTGCTAGCGTTGACCACAGACGGACTGATAACCACACATTAAACCACTCGATTTTTTCGGAATTAAGGACCCACGAAACATGAATTCTGGCTGCACCACATATTAGAGTTTCTTTTGATATTTTTTGGATATTCTGATCTACATCTGTGAAGTGAGGAAAGTTTCATTACAGTGAATCTACTAATATATAAAATGTTCAATTTGTTTGAGCGACAAATTTACTGAGATTATTTTTGTAGGTATCGGATATTTTACCATAAATCCACTGTTTAGCCTCCAGTTTTGTTCTATTGGCATGAGAAATAAGGGTTCCTTCCGGTCTTCCCGTAGTGCGCAGGCGTCAGTTGGTTATCCATTAGGTCTAGCACATGCGTTTGACCTCCGTGTCCACCCTGTCGCCGCCGCCGCCGCCACTCGCAT
This sequence comes from Gryllus bimaculatus, assembly GCA_017312745.1. Taxonomy (NCBI): domain Eukaryota; kingdom Metazoa; phylum Arthropoda; class Insecta; order Orthoptera; family Gryllidae; genus Gryllus; species Gryllus bimaculatus. The sequence goes on from BOPP01000056.1 coordinate 3,714,021, forward strand.
CGCTTCTCCGCGTGAACGGTCGCTTGTCAAGGAGCTGTGAAGCGTGGAGGGGGAAGGAGAGAGAGGGGGGGCTGCGCACCTGTTTCTGAAGGAGACATGAGCAAGTACACGAGTCAGACGGCGCCTGCGGTTGGGAGCCGGGGTGCGGGCTGGCACGTGTGAGGGACGTATCATGGCCCTGCAGGCGAGTGGTACTAATGGAAAGTGTGCTTCCAGCAAGAGAGTGAGTGAGAGAGGAGTTGAATCTTTAATCAAACTGGTAGCCAAGCTTCGGCACAGGTATTCCAAGGAGTAAACCATTTTTATGATTCTTAGTTGTCATTTGATTTATCCGCTTTAAAATCGAATAATAACAATACTTCTACATAATAAGATATAAAAAAGAAAATGTGTTCTTTCAAAACAAAAAAAGAATATATTACATTGTAGATGATACTTACCAAATGCATAATAGGACAATCGTTTATATAATTTGATGTAATGGATTACTTTTATATATTTCCTAGTGTTTACGCACGCACGTGGTCTGCAACCACCTGCGCCGCCCCCTCCCCTCTCCGCTCGGCCCGCGCGTACAGTCGAAGGCGCTAAATCCGTTCTTGTCAACTGCGCCGCGCGGCCTTGCCACCCTCTTAGTCACGACGCCGTGGCTCGGCCATGCGTGTTTATGACACCCATTTGCGCTCTTCGCGCGAATTGCCGTACAACCCCCCAGCCTAGCGGCTCGGCCTAGTGCACCGCGCGGTCCCGCGGCTTGGTGGTTCTCTGAAGGTTTTGGCAGGCCTTTTCCCACGGCGGCCCAAGCACCCCCCCCCCCGCCACACCTCGTGTAGCCACCCCGCTCCAGGGAGGGGCGGGTTCATATATCGGTTAAGGCGCACAACCGCGCCCCAGACAAGACACACATACATCAATGGGCGGAGAAGTGATGAAGGACATGTGAAGGCGAGGCACGAGCACGCGTCTGTCACGTCTGCTTCCTCCTGACACAATGGTTCGAATCATTCTGGGCCTCAGACTGCCCACAATTAAGCGATGTGCGACACCATGGGCTGCCCATCTCGGCCAGTTTCATAAAACAGGGTGAGCTGTCACCCACATAAAACTGGACGCACGACAGCGCGCATTGGCCTGATGATCGCGTCCGGGGTTGCAGCATTCGCCTCAGAGGCGTCAGTTCAGGACCTCCGCGCAGCGAGACATGGACGCGCTCAGCCGCCTTCAATAGACAGGTACCTGTTTCTGCCTCTTAGCCGAGCCAAGCTTGTCAGGTTCATCACAATGAAATGGAACATTATCGACATTAATTGACTTGAACTGTTTCGTCATCATCATCAAGGATCAGTTTATTGTATTCCGTCCATGTGTCAATTAATGATATTATCGTAGTAAATTATTGTTAAAGTTTAGATTTAGTTTTCTGTAATACCGTTTGTAGGCAAGTTTCACTGCTCGGGCCCGGGCTACGCATTTTGTATACGTGTAGTTTTACAATTGTTTTGTTTCATGTCTTCTCTTAGATTGTAAGTGATACATTTATTAATCCAAGAGGCACTATAGAATTAAATTATATAAGGCCATTCGCTTTTCTATTCATTTCGGGCCGATCCCTCATTTCCTCGTACGAGTGGGTCGCTCCAGCCTTTTATTTTAGTAGGCCTCTGGCTACATCGCCTGAGCTACCGGAGGCCGATATGTGTGTGTGCGGTGCCCGTCTCCTAGCCAACAGTACGGTCCCACGCTGTTGCGTATCTTGTGCGCTGGGCGCCGTGTGACGAGGTGGTACGCAGGGAGTACCGCGTCTGCACGCGCTCGCACGACACGGACGCGCGGTGCGCATACACCTAGAAAAGCCAGTAAAAACATCATGTGACTACTCCGCGCAGTTCTTGAGCTACTTATTACCTACCCCATCCTTTTGCTATCGAATGATGGATAAAGGTATCTACAGATAGAGTTTAGAAGCATTTCAATTTTTTTGATATACACATTTATTACTTATAATTTAAAATAACATTGCCTCTCCGTTTATTGACATTGGCATGGAGTCGTAAGTAAAGTACTCTACCTTTGCATTGATTGGCACATTTACAGACTCCGCTCGCTTTTGTCATGGCAAGTGATGTCTGGCTCGCTGTGAGGAGTGGTGAAGAAGCTAAGATGCGAGGCCTAATTTCTCAGGCGTGTTGGAAATCTGCCACGAGCTTACTCGCATTAAGGTACTAAGTAGTTCTCGCCCTTTCTTCCAACGTAAATAACAAATATATAATTAGAAATGTAGAGATTCCTTAAGGTTTATGCAGAAGGAAGTCCTTCAAAAGCTCTGTCGAATAATTTTAGCGTTTTCATTGATGACGGAACTGTCGTTTTAGGGTTAAATAAATCAGCATCCGAATTGCGTTTTTTAGTGATTCTCTCCGCGGTCATACGACTTCAGTCACACTAACAATGTAATTTTCACCGTTTACAAAACACCTCTATCCAAAACTTCCTCACACACGCACTATTTCAATTCGACCACAAATATTGATCTCTGAACTACCACGGTCGTCAGAGAAGAAACAGTATTCGAAGCACACGCATGAAGATGCAACACTGGTATTAGAAGCTCCTTACCCGCATTTCATTCCACGTATTGCCAACTCCGCTTCTCCTCCTCTCGAGTCAATCTATTCCGCCAGGTCCGCCGGAGGGCGTAGCGCGTATCTGCATTGCAAACGCCCATCATACTCCTCATGGAGGCCGCCAGGAGGCACCCAATTCGGACTTGTAGTCAACATTGCTGCTTTATCTCGTGCATTCTCCCTGGCGGGATGAATTGGAAATGGAATGAATGAACTTGCTGCTCCAAGTGTGCATGAGGGGTTGATGGTAATGCAACATGACGTTGTCCTGTTTATATATATATATATATATATATATATATATATATATATATATATATATATATATATATATATATATGAGCGTTCTTGTAATACTTTCTGCGAAGTTGGTACGAGGGTAATTTCATAATAATTCATAACTGCTTTTTGTCCTAAATCCTGTAGCATGGTACGCCCTCTACATGTAAACACGATTTTTACACCCCCTTCACATGAAGTCTCCTCAAATCCTCTGCATTGTGTTAGTGCACGAAAAAGTGTGTTGCCGGTTTTTCATACAAAAAGGGTTTTAACAAGCTCTTAAGGCTCAGTGGCATCTTAGACGTTGCCTCTGCTGGGTCGCTTACCTTGAGATCCTAAATATGGAGTTCGGACTGTGGAGAAGTTTCGACTTTAGCTGTACAACTGTGTTGAACTTAACCACTGTCTGGAGGAAAATTCGTGTGATTGTTTTTTGTGATTGGTAACTTTTCCGTTATTTCGCCAATTAATTCCAGGGGAATTCTGGAGCAGTTACTTAATATGTGATACGAACTAAACGCAATCTTTTCTTCCTCATATTTATCACCTCCTCTCCCTTTTGTAATAAGTACAATAACGCACACGCACTACACACATACATGTAGGGAGACCATGCGGTAACTCAAAGCTTGCTCCGGGTGACGCGGTGCCCGCTGTGTAGGTGTCTGGAGAGGAAAAACGTGAAAATGGATGTGTGGGTAAGCGCCGGATATTGAGTTTCAATTAGGGTGCCACCCTTTCACAAACAATACTGTATGCGGACTGATTTTAATAGTTGACGCGCACAAAAAAACTAATCAATTAATCGATACAAGGGGTTTAAATAAACTCACCACTTACATTGAATATATTACGAGCATTTATCATTTATTTCTAACATTATTCTCATTCTATTACATTGAATATGTAACATATAGTAACAGGTCAGAATCAAATGACGCACTTCAGACAGAATCTTCGGAATTTCCCTCTTTCTGGCGCAAATATGTGTTGATGGACTGTCTTGAAATATTTTCGACGAGATGTCTAATCTGGAAATTACTGATCACGACTATCAGAATCATCCCTATAAAAATACGACAAGTTCTGTCACGATAATCTTTAATGGTTGCATCACCAGCGCAAATGATTCTTTATGGCGTAACAGTGGATACAACGTAATACGAGTTCAGACACGTAGAGGAAACTTGGCAGTAGCGTTGGTGGCTTTCATTGGCTCTGAGGACCTTGCAAACGCCCACGCAACTCCCTCTGGTGGCAGTGGTAGCAAATGTATGGGAGCAAGCGACAGCGACAATCTAAATATAAAGAAACCTCACTATTACTACCAATATCACCTCAAAAATTTTTATTGACTTTTGTTGTTATGTCTTGTTTGAAATGAAAAATTATATCACTCTTTTAAACACATATATAAACACATATACAAAATATATACTAATTGTTTACGATTGATATGATAAATTTTATTTGTGTTCCTGGTTTATACAATAGGATTAAACTGCTTTACTGAAACCAGCTCATAAGAGACGCTTGGCCGTGCTCCTGTCGGTTAATCTTTTTTGAAGTGTCTGCACATTCCAAATTCCACATGATGAAGCTTCTAGAGAATATCTAATTGCATTACATGCATACAATTGCCACTCTCATGGAATCATTTACAGTTAATTAAAACGATAACTTAATGTACGAAACCCCCTCGTGTCTATCAAATGTAGTTGCAAGACCGGCATTGTCCACATAGTTATTACACTGTCACCAATTGTCTCGACCGCCACGAACATTTCGCAAACACTTGATGCGCCCTTAATCCGTGCGCCGCCCGGTTGATTCGGTCACGTCGCGGGTGGCGACGGTCGTTGTCTCTGGGGCTCTTGATCTCTCCGCCGCACGTCCCAGGCCTTAGGAGCGCCGGTGGCGGAGCGGCAACGGAGGCGTGCGGTTGGCGGGCAGGGCCGGTGGAGGAGGCGGTCAGGGGGAAGCGCGCGGGAAGCGATCGGAGCGAGGAAACGGTGGGATCGCTTAGTGACGACGGCGGAACCTGCGCAAACGGCGTTGATGTCTGGGATGGCGATGGTGGCAGGGCGAACAGAGGCCATGAGTGTTCAAAAGAGGAGAAAACTCTGAATGAAGCTGGGACGGGACGGGACGGGACGGGCTGGGC
>BOPP01000056.1:3719749-3835880 GCA_017312745.1 Gryllus bimaculatus
CATCTGCCCTCGCCCCCGCCCCGCCATACCGTCACCGTCACTGCCGCCGCCCCCTTCGCCAGCACCGCCGCCAACGCCACTGCCACAACCAACTGCCGCCTCCACTGCCGCCACCGCCGCTGCCACCGCTGCGGTCGGCGCAACTTCCGTCCCCGAATATTGCTCCCCGTGCTTTCGAAGGCGTTGACCTGACAGCTTTCATGCTGCGGGTGAATGTCACGCAAATGATGCGGAACGACGCTCGACTCGACGTGCCCTCGTAACGTGCGTTGGGGATTCCTGGAATTCCTGTTTTTAATTTTTTTACGCTTTCGAATACTCTGTAACCTCTATCAATATGTTAGCGCTTTTGAAATGTGAGGACGTTCAGGCAAGTGAAAGTGAAAAGTGTAAAGGAGTTTGATTTTTTTATGAGCAGACCTGTTTGTACACTAGCTCCGGGTAAATGACAGTGAGCGCTCCTTGTTGTATGAAGTAACGCTCTACATTTTGTCATATCTTACTTTTCTGGACAATATAATCTTTCAATTTTATATGATAGGATTCTCTCTAAAATCATCTAATGCGTTTTGTTACCTGTTCAGGCGGCGAAATAGTCGAAGAAAGGTTGGGAGAGCATTTTGATGGAAATGGCAACGGAACATCAAACACAACAACAGACAAGAGTGTTCTGGAAAAGAAACGACGCACAATTGACAAAGATTGTTACTTGCAGAAAGAATTAACGAGTATTGAAGAAGTTGTCACAGTTACCTCTTTCCAAACGAAATTAAACCTTTCCTTATGAATTTCATGGTTTTTGCTTCGTGTTTCTACTGCATCCAGTGTCTGGTACACCCTGGATAGAACCTTCAAGACGTTTAAAACTCTTTTACTCAGCTTTCCGCATTAGCTTGTAGTGCAAATGCGAGCAAGCGTCTTATATCGAAATGCGGTGATTCCTAGCATTTCGACAAAGCCGGTTTTTCTCAGGGCTGCCCAGGAGTTGGTGCAATCTTTCGTTGACTCTCCGAACTTAAAGAAAACAGTTGACAATCGACTTCAAGGAACTTTGTACGAAGAAATGAATGTTTGATCATCAGAGAAGAAATTCGCGCGGCTTTTTTGGGGAAAATTAAGAGGAAAAAATATTGGAGGCGCCAAGTTTGAAATGTATAATCCTTTCGTCTAAAACGCCTTCAAAGAACATCAAACTCTCTGTTAAAAATAACAAGGCGCCAATTTTGAAGTGTTTTGGCCAGCAATGTGCCAACAGTTCCAAATGGTAAAATACAAACGAATGATAAGAAATAGGTAATTTAAATAGCAAACCTTCAATGGGGTGAAGTAAAAAGATGTTTCGTAATACATTTTCTACACGACACAAGTATGATTTGTTATAAGAAATTTATTTAAAATGGCGATTTGTGTTTTTGATCACCTATATTATGTTCATTTATTGATTAGTTATACCGCCGTAGAAGAATCACTCGTGCACTAGCAACACTGCAATTTATTCTGCGTATTTTCACACATGTTTTGTTCAATTTCTTCTAAAACTTAGTTTCGTTTTGAAAATGTATAAGAAAATTAATTACTCTGTTTTTTTACTTTTAAATCATAAAGTAGAATGAGGAAATTGTTGACAATCATTAATGAGTCCTACGTTTTCCATGTAAAATTTGCCTTCCATAAAATTTAGTACAAAAGTAATTTTTTTCAAAACATGAATTCATCATAGTAAACGTTGCCGATTGCAATGTTTGGTGTTATTTTGCGCTTTATTTGTTTTATTGCTATTGCTATGTAATTTATGAAGGAAAGTACTCTGAGGTTCTGCGTAGAGCTACACGTACTAGACACCGTGGTACGGAGCCACCGCTTAAAGAGAGGTGGGGAGCGGGGCGTCCCAGCCCGGCAATAAAGGTGACGCATAGGCGCCAAGTAGCCTCCATGAAACACTTCTATAAATATTCAGCGCGCGCGACCGCTGCCGGGCCCGCAGTTGCTGCAGAGTTACCGCCCGGGCCGCTCGCCCTCTTGTAAGCGGCAGCGGCCCTCCGACAGGGGTACACTGTTGCAGTCGGTCGCCTGGCGAATTGCCAGTCTGAATTATTATTCTTCCTCGTTCATTTCCTCCTCCTGCTCCTCCTTTGTTCTTCGTGCTCATCATTTCCTTGGGGCATTTCTTGGTTTTACTTTCTTCAAGTCTTCGTTGCACTTTGTTCACCACGCTTCTGTCGAATTAAGTTTAACAGTTCTTTCCCAGAAGAAATTCTTATATTCGTTTTGGATATTTTCGTCCAGGGCAGCTGGTGTAGTTCGGAATCCGACTTCTCGCTGAGTTGTCAATGGGCTCCCACAGTTCACAGAGAAACGCAAATTTTCTCTTGGCCTTGCTTTGTTCAATAAGTGAAACGATTTGTCTTAATTTGTGAACAAAGCATGGCTGTTTACCATGCCTTACAGGAACAGAAGAGATACTGATGGATTGTTGCAGGTTTACTTCTGCCTCTCTCGTGTTGCCTCTTTCCGTTCCTGCTGCAGTATCTCTGATATTTCCTCAGGCTTACGTCAAAGGTCAATTTAATTCAGAAGCTTCCATCAATTACCTCGAGGCCTTTAGATACACGTAGTTACATCATAAAATGATAGCTTAAAAAATGGTAAACAATTGGAAAACAGCAGATTTACATTATGAATTCCTGCCTCGCGTTCTAACGCATTCACGAGTAGGAAAATATTTTATCTTTTTTTGAAAATAATTTCATCAGTCTCAACCTTAATATACAATATACCTTTATAGGATGCAGAATTTTAACTGCTTTCTTTTTGTAAGCTGGTCTGGCAGTGGAGAATACCACAGAACATAGCCAAATAGTGTGCTGGCTACTCCGTTCTCCCTGAAACTAGACTCGTCCTGGTATTTCCCTGCACGAAGCGTGGCATGAGCGGCGCACCATCGCCGAAGCTGAGATCACACAAGTGTCTTTCTGCGCATCTGGTTCTACGCCCATTGTGCGATAAGTCCCTTTCCTCAGCTCTAGCGGTAAATTGCTCTGTGATGACTCTCTCGGATACACGACAAGTCACGTCACACTAAGCAGCATGTGCGAGAAAACGACAAGCACTAATAATAATCCTCTGGAACGTGTATGAATCATGAGATAACCGTAGGGATAAGTATAGTATCAGATAACCGTATAACCACAAATGAATCTTACATAATGTTCCTGCGGGATTTACGTAAGTGATGACTTACTTTTAAAATTTGTATTACTCTTACTACGTAGACTTACTCTTAAAATTTGTGACACTTATGCCCCAATATATGGTGATTTGTTTTGTCAACAATATGCTGAATAATGTGCTTAAAATAAGTAAATAAATAAAAAATAATAAAAAATGATTATTACGTAATCATTAGTAACTATCTTTATTATGTACCTTTGTGAACTTATTTATGAACATTCACCTCGATGTATTAAGTGCGTTTTATTCTTCTTTTAGTTTCACGTAAAGTAACAGTTCATATTTAGAGAACCTTTGAAAAAAATCATCAAGGATTTTATTTCTTATATTATTATTCAGGAAATATTAAAAACAATAATCCGCTCGTTCAAAATTTGTTGACAAATGAATATATTATCAACCCCTTTTTTATGGTCATCGCAACGTAAAATGCTTTAGTAGCAGTCATCTACAGGCGGTGGATGAGTTTTTAAAATTTAATTTCGACTTTTGGTAAGGTAGTCAATCAGTACAATGTAGGTGCAAGTGTTTGAATAACTCCCATATTCACTTCCTCTTGAATATCATTTTCTTTGCTGTGCTCATTGTTCAGTATGAATTGAGTAGATGTTACGTTAGCACGAGCTGTTGGAACCAATGTTTACAAGAAGGAAATTGAAGGGAACGATGATTGTGGTAGGCCATCACCATGTCTCGAATCAGTGTAGGTGGCTCAGTGCATCATTTAGTGCCTGCTACCGGAAGGTCTTGTGGTTAGAGATGAGGCGGTGGACGATTTTCGTCCCCAGCTAAGTAGCTAGATCGAATTCAGCTACTGTCTGCAAGAAATTTCTTGCGGACGGCTGCACTGACCTGCAGTTTTCCGTGGATTCTCCAGCCAACACCAATTAAATGCCAGAGCAGTATCCCAACAATCGGGTCATAGATCGCGCGCTTTTTCCACTTCCCTGTCCTATCCTCACCCTTCACTTACACGCTTACTCTTACACGCAGAACTCTACCACACGTGTCCGGAGGCCAGTCAAGACCTTAGAGAAGGTCCTAGCTGAGGCGGTGCCCCGCTGGTTGGAAATGGTTGGGGAAAATCTCGCTAGCCGTCGCGGAGGCTGAGTGTAATGGCTTTCAGAGAGACTATTAATCGAAGTAGATGAGACCCATTGCTCCAAACTAGGGGTGGTCGGCGCACTTTCTGATCTGTTGTTAGTTGGGGAATAATTTTGTGACCCCTCGGACCATTGTCAGCCGACTACGTGACTAAACATTACTCTCGCATCTCATCTTGCGAAAACACAACTCTTCTGGACCTCTCTTCTGGACTGGAGGGGAGTAGCGCCAGGGGTTTTAGACAATCTTACAATGGTCGAGGGTGCTCCTACTTGGCGAGTCCTGTTTCTGATGTATTAGCGGCGGTGGAGGTACCCTAATCCAGGCAAGGCCCACATACGGTCTGCGGGACCGGTCTGAACCGCATAATGAATTTTTGCAATACATTTCTTTTTAATTTGGTGAAGTAAACTATTAACATTTAGTTATAAACAAATTGTGTAATACAACATTGTTTACTTGAATATGGTAAAGGACCTTAATACTTTAAACGCTACGATTCCTTCCGTATAATTCCTCTTGTACGTTGTTGTCAGGTTCAGTCTAATTGTGTCGTGATACGTTGAAGTCTTACAACCAATTGCTTGCTCTAGCGATCTCTTGCGTCACGATACATCTGGATAACTATGGGCAATACACTGCTTCCTGATCACAAGCCTATCATCAGGATATCAACGCCGTTTCTTGGCCTCCAATTCTATTCTCTAATGAGAATATCTGCGATGATATTGCCCATTGTTGGAATAGTACCCGTAGGCGCTCTATGTTTTCACTGTGTGCTTTGGTAGATACATCTGATGAACTATATCGGAATATTTCAGAAAACTTTACAGCCTATGTTGAGACGCCTGGTATGTTGTTAGAGTTATCTGTTATTAATAAAGAATACGTTTTTACTTTCATGATTTTCAATTATTAGTTGCGTTCACAACAAACCATCATTTTATCTAGCAAAAGCTGAAATTGTTTGGGTCTGAGCATTATAGAAAACAAAACATTTGCCCACCTTATTAGAATATCCTTAAACCTTCTTCTGCAGGAAAGTTGATATTTTGACAATATTGTCTCTGGTCAGGCAGGAGCCAGTATAGGATGGGTACGCTCCAAATGACGACGTGGGCTAGGAGGAACAATAGCCAAAAACAAAGGTGCAACCCAACACACCTGCATAACGCCAGGCGCCTGACTTACAGGTAGAGCCTAAAACTGGCGTGCTCCCATTTCCGCCGTAAATCTTGGCACGTCGCAACGGCGCGCTGAGCTCGTACAATATTCCGGCCTTAAATATAAAAGAACGTGTTTGCTGGCGCTGTGTGCATCATGCCCCACTTTTGTTGGTTTCTCAATCCCTCGCTTTCACCTCTTTTACTTCTTCTCTCCCCTTCATTACTTTTAATGCTCCTCCGTCTTCCCTGTTCCTTCCTCTCCTTTTCCCCTCCATTCTTTCCTTCATCATTCCGTCCTTTCATTTCTCCCTCCATTCTACTCTTTCCACCACATCTTATGCTCCCTTCCTTCCCTCTATCTTTCTCCTATTTTCTTTCTCCCATTTTCTTTCTCCTCCATACCTTTTTAGTTTCATTCCACTCTTCTGCATCCCCTCACCTTTCTTCTGTTCATTATTCTTTCCCCCTCTTGCTCTCATCTTCTTTTGTCCTTTCTCGCCGCTCTCTTGATCATTTTCTTCTACTCTAATCCTTCTCATCTTCCTGAGCACCAATCTCCCCGCACACTCAACCTCTCATCCCTTCTTCACTATTCAGCCACATTAGCCAATGCTACTACCCCCCCCCCCCCCTTACTACACATCTCCGGCTCTTTCTATCTTCCGCCCTTTGCCTAGACTCTACCCGCCTCTGACTTCCACTTCATCTCCCTCACTGTCTTCTCTTTCTCTCCCTTCCTCCTGCCCTAACCTTCCCCTTCATGCCATTCCCCTTACGTCCTCTCGCCTCCGTCTTAACGGCACAGAGCAGCTGCGCCGTGGGACCGCCCACTCCTGTCGCTCGTCGTAGATTACAGGAGAACGCGCTTCTGTCTTCTCGGAGATAACGTTTGCGTCGTAAAAATGCGCCCTCGGCCTTTGCATTTATTTTGAGAATTGCGTCGTTTTGACAATTCCCAGCGTTTCTCGCAGAAAACCACTTGCGAAGAAATTCTTAGCGGAATGCATTAGTAAGGGCTCCCGGTTTGTGTATCTCATAAAGCACGTCTGTTTGTGATTTTAGAATTGCTGCTGTTGCATCAAGTAGACCGTGAAGTTATTTACCTCTTATTACAGTAGTTCTTGACTTACACACTTCACCATATGTTAAAGAGAATTTTTAATTTTCAATGAAGGCATAATAAAATTATGAGAATAATAAATATATTTTAAGGAGCAATCACTGATCTATTGGATGGTATTATTTATTAAATTATTCATTCTTGAAAAAAGGAACTTGTGAAAGATAACTTTGATCAAATTTATGAATATACGTAAGTTGATAAATATTTTGTGATGTACGTTGTTTGGTTGTAATTCTCGGCGCGTCAACTACTAATGATATTAGTCCCGTAAGTGTAGAGCATGCTTTTCCCGCCGGAGGTGGCAGCAATCTTCCCCCACTCGAAGACGAGATCGGGCGCCCACCTTCCGTCGGCTAGCGGGGATTTCCTCAACCAGCGGGGCACCGCCCCGCCGGAACAAGAAGGCGGCGATGGTGTAACGGTTAGCGTACTGGACTGTTGTACCCAAGTTGGCGGGTTCAAACCCGATCAAAGCCGTGAATTTTTAAGGGCGAAAAAATCCTTCGTACGGCTTCCTTCGGAGGGGAAGTAAAGCCGGCTGTCCCATGTTCGTAGATTTACTTGCATGTAAAAGATCCTCAAACCTAAATGACGTAGCCTCTGAGCTAAATTCAAATCGCCTGTTTCTCGCCCAAGAAATACCTCCTTTCTCTGCTAGTTGGTGAAAGGAGCGTAGCGAAATTTGCGTGGTCAGACGGAAGAGCGGGCCTGATGGCCCGAGTCTCGCCACGTAAAATAAGGCAAATTCAATTCAATTCAACAAGCTCTAAGCTCCCGAAAGGTCTCTTCGCAAGTGTGGTAGTGTAGTGCAAGTGTGTGTGTGGGGATGAGGATTTGACAAGGAGGAGGAAGGAAGGAAAGAAAGATCACGCTCGGTCTTCTACGCGTCTGTTAGGGTACTACTCCGGCCTGGTGTTGATCGGAGAAACTTCGGAACTTTTGAACTACCGGTCAAAAAATCCGGCCTCTAGAATTCTCCTATAGAATTTTGTGATGTAAAGGAAAATGTAAACACATGACGCCAGAGTGCAAGAATTATAATACTAAATACTTGTGTTGAACACTCCTCTCTCAATTTTAGATCTTATACACTGTGCACTCACATATTCACATGTAGCCAGCAGTACTGTATTAATGTAAGTACTTGTTTTCCACTCTCAGGTAAATATGTTAAAATTTTCCTCACCCGACGTGAACTTAGGGGATCTATTGAAAGTAGTTTTCCACTTATAATTCCAATTGACGTTTTTAGAACCTCTTTCATCATTTTACAAAGTGGATTGGAAAACACCGTGTTTGTTGAAGCTCTGAAAGGAAGTGCGACATAATATTTCTCAAAATCAAAGCATATGGTTTGTATTATTACTGCCTCAGAAGTGTTCTGATTACTTACAAGCGTTTTTAAAAGATGCGCGACAAATAAAAAACTGCAAATCATTATGTTGCTTGCAATCGCTTGGTTAAAGAGAGTATCAGTGCGGATTGCTACAAGTTCAATATATCTCCACTTTGGATTGGCGAAGAAGTTCTTCTCAGATCACTGCTTGAGGTGCCTGGATGGAACTCCAATTCCAATGACAGGGAGAAACAATTTGTCATTGCCAACGTTTCGAAAGCAATGGGATTAAGAGTGATTTCTCTCGCAATACTGAACTGTCGATCAGAAGATAAAACACTCCTTGTGAAAGGAAATTATGTACAAGATTTCTTTAGAAGTCTGTAGATCCTACATATCTGAAGGTTGATGTGGGTTTAATAAAATACGCAAACACGGATTTTTTCTAGATTAATATTTAATCTTTAGAGAAAGAGGAATATGTAGTTACATAAATACTAAAATGATAAACATCCCTCGTGATGATATACTGGAATACGATTTTTAAATTTACATTTAAATAACATCTGTTAAACTTCGATAAATTATTATTCTTTTGTTTCACCGTAGAAAATATTTGGTTAGTATTAATAAAGTGATGACAACGTTTGAGTAACTAAATCTCGTTTAACGTCTAATTATATTTATAATTAAATAGTAAATAAATGATCCATAAATATTGAATAAATTATCAAATAACCTGAATCTACTGCGTTCGGTATGACTCTTGACCAAACTTAATCGACATATAATCATAGGAAAGTGGGTGTTTTTCATGACAGAGATTAAATATTTAGGCTAAAACTGTAGAGCAAAGCAATAAAAAACGATTCCACTAATATGAAAATAACTATACACTTACATGAAATAAATACACTTACTGGACAACGTTAGTGTTAAGCCACACTAAGCGCTCGAAAAGGTCTATTTCTATCACTAGTGCTAAATGTGAGACGATATCTCAAGTGTTCAAGAAAAAACGTAGGATTGAAATAAAGAAAACAAAACAACTTTCGTCTGACTGCATGGGCTACTACTAGCCTTAACATAGAACAAATTAAGTGATTTATTTATTTGCATTAAAAAGATGAAAGTCAGTAGGGCTGCGAAAAACTAGTGCATGACGCACGCAGTTAGTGATTTCATTTTTCTCATAGAATTCCGCTACCCATCCTATCGGCTTCTTGTTGCAGTCTTTCCTACTCGCAAAATAAACCCCATTTTCACTATTTTCACGCCTATTTTACTACTCTATCATAAATAACTATTAAAGCTATCAAATCTGAAAGGGAATTTTAAGATTAAGAGTAATAGGATTTAGAAAATGGGCGATAATTAATAGAAAAAGAAGATATAGTCGTAGATATAAGATAATTGCCTCCCGAAGTGAAGTACACTTGACTGGTAGACAGGCTCTCATTTGGCAACGCCGCAATCGCACCGGACGTGAGCGCTGCGCGCTCTGGCGGCGGCGCGGAGAGATCATCGTCCATCGCTCAACTCGACGCCGCCTCGCGGCGGAGCGCAATTCGGCCGCATCAGTCACGGCTCCGCCTGCCCCATTCATCAGGCATCTCGTGCGTAATGGAGACTGCCGCCGCCGCCGCTGCTTCTGCTGTTGCTGCTGCATCTCCGCTCGTTGGGAGATGGATGGACTTGCTGCCAAGGAGCATACGAAGGAGTTCATGAGGGCATCATCTCAGCCCTCGCCGAAGGGCGGATGGGTGCTCGGTGGGACATACGAGATGAAGGACGTTTCGAAAGTAGAGAGCGGCTAAGTGGGAGAAGAGAAGAGTAAATTAACCATTGTGGATTGGCGACCGTGACGTAGAAATGGAAATGTTGATCACGATATTTGGTTGGAGTGAATTAAAATATCAAAACGTAGTTTGCCAAGGAATATTTTATTCGGAATTTTATTTAGGAATATTTTATTCCTTCCAAAGGGCTTACACTATAATTGAATGGATGCCTTATTTCACGTGGCGAGACTCGGACAATCCGGCCCGCTCTGGCCCATCAGGCCGTATCCGTCTATCCACTCAAATTTCGCTACGCTCCTTTCACCAACGGTAGCGGAGAAAGGACGAGGAAAGAGGCGATTGGAATTTAG
Source organism: Gryllus bimaculatus (assembly GCA_017312745.1). Lineage (NCBI taxonomy): Eukaryota > Metazoa > Arthropoda > Insecta > Orthoptera > Gryllidae > Gryllus > Gryllus bimaculatus. Next base: position 3,729,862 of record BOPP01000056.1, read on the forward strand.
CTCAGAGGCGTCATTTAGTCTTGAGGATCTTTTACATGCACCTAAATCTACTAACATGGGACAGCCGTCTTTACTTCCTCTCCGAAGGAAGGCGTACGAAGGATATTTCGCCCTCCAAAATCCACGGCTTCGATCGGTTTTGAACTCGCCGAGGGTATAACAGTCCGATACGCTAACCGTTACACCATCTCCACCACTATAATGATATGTATTTATATTAATTGTATAATAATGTGGGCGTACATATGGTAACAACCTCTCAAAAATATAGTGGTGACACTCCAACTTAACTCCAAATGGAACGGCTACACTTTGAGGGTTCATTCCGCCCTCCAAGACCCACTCCTTCCGCCCCACCCCTTTTGGTCCATCCCCTTCTGTCCATCCCCTTCTGGTCTATCCCCTACTGGTCCATTCCCATCTTCCCCATACCCTTCTGCTCCTTACCCTTCTGCCCCACCCCTTCTGAACCACCACTTCTGCCGCACCCCTTTTGCCCCACACCTTCTGCTCCCCCAATCTGCCTCTGCCCCACCCCTCTGACACACTCCTTCCTGACCCGCTCCCCTCCGTCCGATCACTCTCTGCCCCGTTCCTCTCCCAACTTTACCTCTCATCTCCCTTCTCTTCTCTTCTGTGCCCTGCCCTACCATGCACTGCCTTGTCCCGCTCCACTCCGCCCTGCCCTGCCGTGTTCGTTACAATGATCGTTGCAGCTTTAAGCAGATGCGCACTACGAACAAATGTGTATTAATCAATTTCTATAAAAACATTTTTTTATATCACTTAAAATAATTTCCTAAATTTGTTCCGAAAGAAAATGAACATGGCGTACAACAAGTTAAGATGACCTCTACTTGTGGACTATTTTGAATGATAGAGCTTGGTCCAAATAAAGTTAGGAATTTACTTAAATAAAAAATACATTTTCGTGTCTCTCAATCGATTAATACCCTCAAGCATTGTGCTGTAAGTTCTGAGTGTTTTGCTTCCAGGAATGATAAGCCATTATTTGTAGTTGAGAGACTTTGCTATTTAAAACTCGTTCCCTTTGAAAACCCCAGTTTACTGGTACGTGATTTCTCTCATGGCGTGAAGTTCCATGTTTCAGAAGCAGTCAAACGGGAAGAGTATCTGAGCTTTCATTGCCAGTAAATCGACGCAAACGCAACAGCAATAAATCAGAAAGGCCCGATGAAGAATGGGGAAAGTTTCAGCGAGAACAAAACTCGACATTCTGACGAAGGATGCCAACAAGCGTTCCACTTTAGACCTCGATCGTTTTGCCATAGAAACTTTAGTTGTCCAAGGCGTATAGAATGATGAATTGACAGGTGAAAATGGCGAAGACAAAACTAGTAGTGCTACTACAATACATGCTTTCTCAAAACAATTGAAACGGATACGTACTATGATAATATTGCGATTTGTAATCTACTTATTTTTATACTCTCTCATTGGGAAAAGAAGGACTTAGGATTAACACTTTCTTTATACACTTTGCTTTGCACGAGGAAAAAATAAAAACATAAAATTCATCTAGAAATCTGGGAATCGAACCATGATCTTCCGATAAATTCGTATGACAGAGCTTTCGTTGCTGGTGTAGTGCCACAAAATAATATAATATTATGAAAAAAAAATGTAGGAGAACATAATTTACATCACCTCATTATTAAACTAAAAAACTATTTCTTTTAAACCATACACAGAATATGAGTTTAATATTTAATATTTAGTAAAAATGGTCTAAATAAATAAATAAATAAATAAATAAATAAATAAATAAATAAATAAATAAATAAATAAATAAATAAATTCATTGCTTAAGGAATTCGGGTATATAGATATACGAATGTTTTAAAATGCCGAAGTGTTAATGAAAATAAAGCGTTTGCTCTATTATTAAGCGAATTTATCTCTATTAAAAAAGGCTAGTTTTGACGATTGATCCAGTGATAACTAATATGTTACTTCATTGCAAATTCATTATTAATAGCGTGAATTCAAATACCTAGCTAACGAAGAAAAATATAACATTGCTCCTTTATCGAATTTCATATTCAGTATTCGAGGGATCCCGTTGTTCCACGTTTTTGGAAGGTGACGCGACTAAACAGACGTTGTTTCCAAAAATAAGGTTGTTGCTTTATTGAAGTATTATTGTATTCAATGGAAGAATTAGAGCATGATTGTTTTTGTGAAGGACATAAAAACTTCATAGATTTGTATAAGATAGTTCATCAATTGTGACGTAAAAATCAGTTACAAAACGCAGTCATTCATTGCGTGAGTAATCTCTCTGGTTTCCGCATGGAATATTAAACCATAAAAAAATAGTTGGAATCTACTAAGATTATAGATTTTGTTGACACAAGTAAAAGAGGGAATCAACTGAGTTCAATATATGAGTACCTTCGAAAAGGATTAATAATCCTATTGAATTTGATTGTAAGTTGAGACAGGATGTTGTAATTGAGAGTAATTGCACATTGTATCCGGTTAGAATTCCTGAATATGATTGGAAGGATTTTGTTTTTATTTTTTGTAGTAGTTATGTTTCTATGCCTTTTTTAATATATGTGTTGTGTGTTAAAGAATATCGTGGCGATGTTCAATTTCCAAAATCTTGAGTACAATCCACCTAATCCTGAGATCGAAATAGAGAAAAAACTTATATGTGAAGGTTACAAACTAATTAATTGTGCAGAAACATTGTGGTTTGTCAACCTAAGTAGATTTCTGTTTCCAATCACAGGCACTTGGGTCAGGGGAGTGTTGGTGGTTAATGCACCACCGTATGGGCAAGTTGGTTTTAAAAACCGGCCATTTGGTTCTAAAAACCGAAGAGAGGTTGGTGATTGCTTCTGGCAGCACTACGTTCGGTTCGAATTACCAGGGGTTGCAATACATATACACCCATACACTCACCCAAATGCTCGCACATACGCAAACGCACGCACACAGCCAAACCCATGCATATATACGAAAGAACGCTAACGTAATAACAAGCACGCGCGAACGGTTCCCAGAATTATAGACACGCGTGCTTCATTTAATTTTGCTTCTCCTATGCTTTTCTTTCTTGTACTTGTTAATAATCCCATTCATTACGTTTTCGGACTTGTAAAACTCAATGAACGATACGTCATCTTGCACACTCGCTTTCTCTCTTCTCTCACTTTATTCTCATTCAGTCTTTCTTCTCGTCTGCGCGGAGATACACAAAAGCAATCAGAGCTGCCATTCACCTCACCGCGCAGGTACTCACCCCGCACATACACACACACACACACACACACACACACACATACACCTGCACACACCTCCACAAACGAATCCTGAAAGTCCGACGGGAAAGCGAATAATAACGACCGGCCGTTCCGTGCAACACGCGAAACGTAATTAAAACCCCGGCGAGCCTAGGGGAGTCCAGGCAGAGCGTGTGGCGAGATTCGATGCAGTGCAAACAAACGCACGACAAAGCGACCAGTTCGCCGTCCGGCGCAGATCCTCCCCCCTGTCCGGTCGTCCCAAACCCCTTCTCCCTCGACCGCCGGTCGCTTCACCGCGCCACGCCGGCCGTCTCGTTCCGCGATTCCGGCAAAAACCGCTACAGTCGCACGCGGGCTTTAATGAAATTCGATCGTCCATTAAATTTAACGATTTAATTATACAGACCCAGATGAATAAGTGAACGGGAAGACTCTTTCCACAACCGGAGAAATCAACAGGTCCAAAATGAATCGTTCACTCTCACCCCACACCTCAGATTTTGCTAACTTTTGGGAAGGAAGATCGTTTCGATTTTTATGCCTCCGCGACAAGTAGGCTCCGCGAAAGCGAACGATTCAAAAAAAGCTTTTTAGCTCGCTGGCGAAGATGGTGGCGTCATCAGGGAAGTGATTGAGTGCCGAACTTAGCGCTTGCGGCCACTGTGGAGTCTTGCCAAAAAGCGCCGTCCGTGTGGACGTCTCCTCAAATCTGTTTTGCATAAGCGACGCGGAATGGTCGTTGTAATGACGTTTGCGGGATACAACAAAAAATATGCGGCGGGATATACGCTGTGCGCATAACGCGGTTTTTCCTCCGCGTTAGTGACTTGTTCAGGGAGCACCGCCGGCGTCGGGATTTTAATACACTGGGAGATGGATTACGTTTGAATTGAAAGTGGAGATCACGTGACGTTTCCGAGCTTCCAATTATTAGTTCTGAGAACAGTAAGCTCATTTGTGAACTTTGTTGAAAGCTGGGTGCACCGGGAATAATATATTTTCGCAATAATAGAAGATACATCAGTGGCATGCAGCGAGAGGAACGCTGCTAAGAAAAACAAAAAAAATATTTACCAAATAGTAGTATCTATATTGCTCAAGAAAACAATTAAAGGGGGCCGGAATGACACTGCAACAAATGAAATATTTTAATGAAAGCAGACTTCGCGAAAAATACAATAAAGTATAGTCTACTTTATACAAGCTGTCTATAAGCAAGACTCCTAAGCCTCTTCTTTGCACGCACTGAGTTTGATAATTCTGTAAGTAAGCGCAGTATTAGAAAAGGGTGAATTATGTATAATACAATATTTGCAGTTTTCAATCAGAATTGAAACTGTTCCATTGGTTTGAGATTTATCTGTAGATACTGGATATCTAACAAATCGTATCGTTTTCTCACATAGGCGGCTTCATAATTTTCTCTCCATTTCCGCGCGCATTCGAATTCAGTAATACAGATAAGGGTATTGTAGGGTCTTTCATCTTTTCTGTTGCGTCTTCGTGTCAACGAGAAGTGAATAAATTGAAGAGTTGGCATCGGTGTATAGACGTCTGTCTGGTGGTGCGCCCTAAATGTGTTTGCCTAGCTACAAGATAGATTTTTCTTCCAGCATTACAGAATCGTGATTGACCTGCACCAGTGAGGGTGATAGAAGCACGCTCTTTCTGTGTTGTAAGCAAAACAACACGAATTATTAATTTAAAACGAGTTTTATAACACATTTGTCATTTAATAAAGCATCCACTATTATCTTTGCAATTAACGGTGATGGATAATCACACACGTTTTATGTTTCATTGCCGCCTTAAATAAAATACTTCAAGCATGTTACTGAAAACAACAAAATAATACAAATTATTCATATGGGAAAAAGGTTGCATTTTCATGGCTGGAGCGGCAATTAAATTTTTTCCAGACTGGAGCTCAAAAATGTATTGACAATCATGATTCCAAATGACTGCAGCAGTTTACCGATAATATCAGTGGAAATAATCTAATTTTACGACTTTCTTTCGTCAATAAAACATTATAAGGATTATAAGTAATTATAGGCTAATTTTAAAGTTATTGTGCTCTTATTTTGTTTTTCTTTCAATGATATTTTGCAGCTTTCTTTTTCTAAAGAAAGTGTACAACAAAGTTTACCTTTCCACTTGAATCTACGTCTACTGAAGTCTCAAAATTCAAATGTCATTTGCTCTTAGTATGTGCTGATTGCATTTCGTTCAAATAAGTGACATATTGTCAAAACAAGGAGTAACTCTATTGACTAAATATTTTTTGGAAGAAATATCCTATCCTTAACAAACAAAAATACATATATTTTCTCACGTAATTTTTATTTGACCATCTCTTCAACATATCGACTAATTATCCAGAAGCATTTCATCGCATTCCAGCCCTTTCATCGCATAGTTCAGATACAAATCCTTTGCTTGTTCGAAATTGTGTTTCCTTGTCGGGCAATTAGGAGACCGCAAGGAGGTTCCTGGTCGTTTTGATGGCACCGCATTGTCTTCTCCGGGAGAGAAGGGCGCCTCCAGAAGTGAAGGATAGCCTCCGTTATTGAGCAATCCACTGCGGGCAGAACACACCAATTAATTACAATGCGAGGGAACTGAAGAGCAGACACAAAAGCAGGAGCAGTGGTTTCACGAACTGCGGTGAGTCGGTGGCAAAGATCGTACCGAGAATCTGTATTACAACAATACCAGGGACGTAGTTGCAGCGGTTGCGATGCAGCGATTGCTAATTAAAATTCAGAAAGAAATAAGATGATTGCATGTAACTGTTTGATTTAAGAAGTAGGTGAGTTTAAGCACCTTTCGTTTGTATCACATTGTAAAGTGAGGTACAAAACTTCAATCCATCTCGCGCACACATTTTTGAAATGCGTGTTTTGAACACTTTTCCTCTGCATCCCTCAGATTATGGTGGCGCATATCCTTTAACACGTTAACCATCGAACTAATTTTACTGATGGCATTAGCATTGGTTCTCACGCGTACATATAAGAGAGTTGTTGGAACTATGGAGTGATGATTATTTAGAAAATTTATGGCCTAATTATATTGATCAAGTATATTGATCATTTATAGCTGTGGAATTAGGAATTTCTGTGTTCACCTCTTTGGAAGTATAAGTATATTCTGCATGCGAATGAAATTTAACACATTTCTTTAACTAAGTTGACCCACGTATTTAAGAAGATGCTTAGTCAACATTTCTTTCCCACAAGGTTAATTTCGTGAATGACAGTATACCTCACATCGAACTCGTTAAACTTGAAGTAATTTTGCTGCATGCCGTGCGCATACATTGTCGCGTGCGTTTTTACGCACTGGCACTGGTTATTTGTAACATTGATAGACTAATTCTTATGTTGCTAAATTATACTTATCCTACCTTATCTTCAAGTATGAGTATTTTTTTGATTAGCCCATATGATAACGCAAACAAATTTAAAAAATTAACCCACATGCTTTCAAAAAATGCATTGTCAACTGTTGTTTGCACGCTTCATATCTTGGGTGGTAATCTGCGGCTCCTTTAATCGTCCAGACGCCGGCAGCTGAGTTGCACTGGGTCCACGGCGGGGTCTGGGCCTGGGCCTGAGCCTGGACCGCTTCTCCGAGGAGCCTACGGTGATATTAATTACCATATAAATTAAGCGCGCGGAAGATGGGGAGCGCGCTATTTGTTCGTTTCAAGGGAAAGCCGCCGTGTTAAACGACGGTGCCTAATTTTCACCACAGTTTGTTTAGCCGTAACTCGCCTCGCCTCTCCTCTCCCCTCCTCTCCTCTCCCCTCCTCTCCTCTCCGGATCTTGCCTGGCCCTTCCTCGCCGCTTACTGACCCTCCGCCCACCCCCTTCGCCAGTTCCCTCTGCAAACCGCATATGCGGGCCTCTTCCTGTGGTTAAGCATATTTAGGATCATGTTATTTAAAACCGAAGTTTTTAAAGAAATTATTCCTAATTTTATTTCGTTTTTTCTTCATTACATTTGCTGAAATGTTTTTACATTCCATCATTTGTGTATATGGTAATATTAATCATGGTTAATATTTAATATATACGCTGCTCTGTCTCGTCGTATAAATTTACTTTGGTAAATTTGCTTTTAAAAATTAATTTCCGAAAATGTTAAAAGGAAAGCCGGACTCTTTGTTATGTATTTTGACTCATGAAAAAATATTATAATCAGAGATGCGATATTTTTGTAGCAATTCTCCTGTAAATACGTCGAAATAAGCATAGCTTGCTTCCGTAAACCTAACGTAAACCTCGTATTTACCTCTAATAACATTTTAAAAAGTAATAAGTATAGTTACTCACTAGTTGGGAATTATTTGTCGCAGTACTTCTATACTAACATCATATATAGAAAAAAGATGTCTTTAGAAAGATTGAATCCCAATAATGTATGTTTTTGAATTATAACATTTTACATTAGGATTACGTTAGGATTATAAATTTACTTTCACCATGCTTACTTTTTCACTTCTCTGTACTTCCATGTAAAAATTGATTTAAAAAATGGATAATAGATCTCTATTTTTGTTTGTAAACAAAATGTGCTCGTAAGTGATTGTGAAAAAATAGGACATTTCTGTGTCAGTCCTCTTGTGAAGATAAGTAAATCCAGCACGAATGCGTTCTGGTATAATTTATTTTATTATAATTTAATAACTTTCATTCAAAAGGTTTTGATTTCAATACTAGTAATTGATTACTCGAAAGGGAACGTTTGACCATAAAGTGCAAATAAACTGATTCATACGAGCAGATTCCATTGGTAAATTATAATATGATCAATAATAATTTAGGTAACGTGTCAGAAGGTTTCTCAACCTTCTCGTGTATTCAAAGCAAAATATAGGTTTTCTAGATGATATTTGTATCTTTAACATAACAGCAACTGCAACTGCATTATTTGTGTATGCAGTTCTTAGCTTAATTACACTCCTAGTCGTGACCATCAACTCCTAGTCGTGACCGTCAACTCCTAGTCGTGACCGTCAACTCCTAGTCGTGACCATCAACTCCTAGACGTGACCGTCAACTCCTAGTCGTGACCGTCAACTTCTAGACGAAATCGTCAACTGCTAGTCGTGGCCGTCAACTGGTAGTCGTGACCAACTACTAGTCGTGACCGTCCACTGCTCTCTGCAACGAAGATCTCTCTCTTTAGAAACACAAAACACGTATTAAGAAAATGTGTTCATTGAAAACTTCGCAGGTATATAGGAATCGCTCCGCATATCCTTTCGGTGCGATTGCGATGTCCCTTTCACAAACTACGAAATTCGGTGAGCTGCGCCATGAAGTTGCCTCAATGAGATGGAGTAAAGTGAAAGTCAGGAGGAACATATCTCCAGAACTCAGCCGTTAATTCGTATCATCAATTCGTATTCCACACTCCCAATTTTTCATTACAATTAGAATGTTTTTATTACAAAACATAAGAAATAACAGGCAGCGTTACTATAAATCATCAATATATTAGCAGCTCCGAGCCGGAATCGCTATCACGATCGCAGTAAAGTTTTTGAAGAACGGAGCAGCTCCCTCCTTACGGGGCGATGTGTTGCCGGCCAGCACGGACTAAGATAAGGCAAGCCCCTCGTCAAGTTTGCGCGGAAATGAAGCGCCCGGGGCGTGGAACATTCTCAATCACGGCGAACCGTCAGAGCACAGGGAATTGCCTCCTGTCTATACACAAGAGCTCATTGTATTCAACAAACATATCAACCAAATTCTTTTCCTTTTTTTCAATTCTGCTAATTTACAATCTGTTCACTTGTAACAATTAGTAAATGGTATACATGATAGAAGTTACTATGAAGAGCATCTAAAGGGTAAGTCTAGAATATGTTCACGCTTTAGCCTATACACATGTTCACTATTGTTCAACATGTTCACTGAAGTTGTTGATGTCGGGTGGCATCCCAGTCTCATTCTGATGGCCTCTTGGCTTCCTCCAGAGATAGTCTCTGTCATTGTTGAGTGATGTGCAACTTTTACAAAATTATTGTTGGTGGACGAACCACGGAGCCGTTGCATATATATCTCAGTGTTTTGTTTGCGGAATCTTCTCAGGATCTGCCAGGTTTGACTTGCTGGCAGATTCCCCAGAGTTTCGATGCCGTAAGTCCATGTTGGCTTGTTATTGTCTTGTAACCTAAAAATTGTATAAGGAGAGCTTAGACTTTGGTTAAGTAGCCATTGATAATTTGCTTAATTTCAGTTTGATTCTTTCCCTCTTTTTCAAGGATGTGAGGTTTCCAGGTTAAGTGACTGTCTAGATGTAAACCAAAGATACCTCACAACAGTTGTTACTGAGAGTTCTTGACGAATTAAATTCACTTCTGGACACTTTCTTTTCCGAATGAGAAGGGTGAAACTGTTTGATTTTGCTGTGTTTATATTTACTCTCCATTAATTACGTCCATTCTCTATCCTTGTCCAGATGCGCTTGCAGGTGTTGCGATGCTCCGAGTTTGAGTCCTGCGTCGACAGCTTAAAATAGCTGTGTCATCAGCAAAATGATAGCCATCATTGTGCGTCTGTTGTTGGTAAGTCAGAAGTATAGATAACGTACAGAATTGGGCCTAAGATACTTCCTTGAGGACCACCTGCTGTCTGTGGCTTTAAATCCAGAGAAAACTCTTGGTATTAATTTGAAAAAAGCGGTTGGATATAGATGACGTTTAAAAAATGTATTAGAATGAGTGCGGGAGTAGAATTGTCTTGATTTTGAATAGCCAGTCCTGCAGCCAGACCCTATCAAACTGCTTGCTGTACATCCAAGAAAGCAGCAGAAAACCATATTTCTTTTCTTCTAGGCTTTGAGATTCTTGTTTACTATTATCGGTGTTGTCTGATCTATAGTTGAGTGACCTTCACGAAACCCATATTGAAAGTCTGGTATTATGATTATCGGTTATTGGTTTAAGCCCGTTGTAAAAGTAGTTTTGCAAATACCTTGAGATAAAACTGGGGAGAGACTTATGGTCAGTATGACTTGCAACGTTCTGTAGAGGTTTTCCAGGTTTCGCTATGGCTATCACTTGTGCATACTTCAGAGAGTTCGGATAGTAGCTCTCGCTTATAAGGTCATTAAAGTGGATGTGACGAATGATAGTGCTTCCTTGGGTAATTCTTGTAATATTGTTTACCAGGTATTTAAAATCATGTCCTGGGCTTTTAGTAGATTTATATGTGCTTTTGTTAATGGGTTTCTTCTATTTCACATAATTGATTGAACGTCTTGATGGGTGCCGACTGTTGGAGTGGGAGCCTGTAAACTTTCTGTTACCTCATTTTCCGAAAATACTTCGTTTAGCTATTGCGTTTGAATACTGTAGAAAGTGTTATAGCAAAGACATTCGCCTTTTCTCAGGACTTATCTGCCCAAGTGCCATCTTATCTTTCTAATAGGCGAGATGTGTTGTTGTGCCGATTAGTTTTTTGTTGCTTTCCACAATGAGTAATTAGTTATAGCTGTTGGTGACAAGGAAATTTACGGTTAATTGGAAAATTTTGGTGTTTTGTACTCTTTAGTTCTCTTTTATTAGTTGCTGGGCTTATTGCGTTAAGTTTCCTTTTTGTCTTCAGGACGTTCTGGTGTCATATAGATTCTACGGAATGTCGCGTTTTCAGTATATTTTTTGTGCTAATTTCGTTGCGGTACGGGGGTGCTTGATTCTTCAGGTTTGGTGTTGCTCTCCAGCGCCAGCGTTCCGTATAACCTCTGTTAGGATGTAAAAACTGCCAGTATCTATATCATTGACTTGATTTTTAAAAGGCTATTTACGTAACGATTGTTAACGTATATTCAAAATTTATCCAGTTAGTAACTTACTACAAAGTTTAGGTGGTGTATCTTGCGCTCAATACGGACGAACAGATGGTCATCTCTACTGGCGTATGATCGGAACTAAAGGTCGTAGTTTTGGTTTTAATATTGATATGTAGCAGTATTATTACTTTGGCTAAGAAAAAGTCGATGAGATCAGGCGTCTGTGTTCATATCGTGGGCCAGTTGAAGGTTCTCCTGTTGATAGTGTCATAATATTCAATTTGGTTCATTGCCTTAAAAAAGTAATTCTTCCCCCTTGATAAGTATTGGTATTGATAAGGATTGAGACGTGAGCCCCATTGTTGATGTTTGGCGTCTGTAGTCGTCCACCGGCTAATGAATCTCCGTCCAAGCTTTTCAGAAACGTAGCAAATTGATCTTCCGTTATTTGTGTTTAGGAGGGACAATAAAACTGCTGTTAGGGTTAGTGGTCTACCGTTTTCTGTAATCATTACGGAGATGGCCTGAATTTCTTCTGTTTTGTATTCCGGTAACTCAAGGATGTTTGACCGCTTTTACGAATGATAATGGCCGTTCCGCCGTGCGCAAGTTCGTCCGGATTGTTCAGTAGTGCTAGATTTCGTATCCCCGGAATGTGAAAGATTCGCTTTTTATCTCTGAAGTGTGTTCAGATTATAATCATGATATCTATGGCTTGTTCGGTGAGAATTGCTATTACCTCTCGGCGATGCTGTAGTATACCATTAGCGTTCCAGAGTAGAAATTTTATTCTTCCCGCCATTTAACGCATTTTTGATATCAGTGTAGTGATTAAATTAAGAAGTGTATTTATTTGCACGGATTGCTGTTTCAGAATATTTTCGATTCTCTGAAAGGCTTTATCAAGGACTTCACTGAGTTCTTCATGGTCGTTTGTAGTTCCATGATTAGAATAATTTCTTGTATTCCATACTGGTTTGGAATTTGGATAATAGATTGCATTATCATGAGGTTGCTCGTGTTTTCTTACGGATTGCGAGTTGGGATTGGAAGTGTTATTTTGGAGGGAGTGAATGGGTAATGGAGGGAAATCTGAGGCATTTGGAACTATTTGCTTCTCTTTATGATTTAAAATTGGATTTTGGAATGTTGATTTTCTATATTGAATTCTGCTTCTATATTGAATTCTATATTTCTATATTGAATTCTTTTCCTTTTAGGAAAAATGGTTGTTGTAAAAATATCTCTGCTTAAACCAGGGCCTTGCAATCACATGTGTGTAAATCATTCCTTACTTTCGGCGATTGCCTGTTCTTTAGGGCTGGGAATGATCATTAGTGAACATCGTACTATCGTACGAAAGGTGCTGAATGTTATCATTTTAGACACTTCAAGTCGAATTTGTAAAGAACGGAAGTCGAATTTGTAAAGAACGGAAGTCGAATTTGTAAAGAACGGAAGTCGACTTTGTAAAGAACGGAAGTGGACTTTGTAAAGAACGGAAGTGGACTTTGTAAAGAACGGAAGTGGACTTTGTAAAGAACGGAAGTGGGCTTTGTAAAGAACGGAAGTGGACTTTGTAAAGAACGGAAGTGGACTTTGTAAAGAACGGAAGTCGAGTCTCTGAAGACTTGCTCCTTCTTGAGGTGGTGGCCTTCTGGCCAGCGCGACGTATGACGAGGCGCTCCCGTGGTGAAGTTGGCGCGGGATTAAGCGGCGGGGGCCCCGGGCGTGACGGCTGCAGCCCGCCAGACGCGCGCCAATCTCACACTTGGCCCGGTAGTTTGCGCCCGGGCCGTTAAGTGAGTTGCCTTCCATTAGTCGGCTGCCTGCCGAGAGGAGACGGAGCGAACTTGCCCCCGAGAGTTATAGGCGAAGTGATGTTGCACGACGCCCCGGTGCGGCGCGGGCCAGGCCGCCGGGCGGCAAGACAAATAGATTAGGCGCGTGGCGGGGGCAGCCGACGCGCACGGACCGACTACCGGAGAGTGCGATCAAATATTGAGACGCGGAGGAGGAGACGGAGGTGGGCGGCAGATATGTATGGCCTGGGAGGCAACGGGAATTGGTAGCAGTAGATATTCCGGAGCTCTGTCTTGCCATTAACTGTTTTCAAATTATCAATGGTGTTTTCTCTTTCGAAACCTTTGAACAAATAATTTCATTAGGAAGATGCTGAGTACTTTCTGCGTAGTTCAAAAATTTCAACATTTGTGTTCGTTCTGTAACATGAATGTTTTATCACTGTTATTAAAAATCTTAACATTTGTAATAGTAAATATAATAATAATAACAAATATGTATAAAAATTCTTAGGAAAAATAATATTTCAGTGACTGTTTCCATATAAGTTTGGAATACTATTACCAATGTTAATGCTTTCACATCATCACATTACCAATGTTAATGCTTCTTTAATTGGCTTTATTCGTCAAGAGGACTTTGTCCTAAAATGTTTAATGTGTAATAGATATTTCAAATTAATTTTCAGTTGGCTAGTTCATTTGAAAAGATCCTGAATTTTAAATAATTGGTCTCCTCAAATGAATTTATTGATAGGCTAATGTCAAAAATCAAAGACTCTTTTGAAATTCTAGTATATAAGACATACAAAATGTTTAAAGTGGCAAGATTGACTATATATTTACTATCTTTATGAACTTAATGTTAGATGGATTCTTGATAATAGATGGATCAGAATAGCATAATGTGACAATATCATTCAAACGCAAAGTTTGTTTTCCCTTACCGTGTTGCTCAGCAACACCTGGCTTCAGCGCGCGTGTTAAGTGTACCACATCGACTCTCAAAGACGTCGTTTGTCGTGCACTACAGCTGCTTGCATCGTCGCTGAATATTTTCTGTCGCGCCGGTGAACATGTCTCAAGTGTGGGGTCACCACGGTCGCTAGCCATGAAAGGTAATACATTCTAAGCTAGGTCTGCGTAATTCTTCTCTCCATGCCAGCTAAATACTTTCTTCTGTTCCCGTCTTGCGTTCAAAATAACGAATTTGTTTGTGCAATAACGACTTGTATTTGTTTTAATATAATATTGATATACGTTTACGAGAGAGGAATCTCGTTATTCAGTGATTTTTAATAATTATATAATTCTAAAAATTTCCCCTCTTTAGTTCATGTTCTTTATGTAAAATATATTTAAATAATCAGTTTTCAATTATATGAGCAAATAATATTTTCCTATACATTATAGAGAAAACGTAATGGGCGAAAGAACAAATCATTATGTTATTTTAAAAACAGATATGTCAGGTATGACGAAGTTTTGGTGTATCACAAACGTTACTAAAACCTACGATTACATCTTAAGTAAGTATAAATACTTAGAGCAAGAGTTTCTCAACGCTTTCGAAAGAAACGGAGCAGTTAAAAAAGCATCCAAAAGTAAAAAGGATTAGAATAATATGAAGTGTTAATTCTATAAAAATTTGAAACTGACAGACTTGTTATTAAAATATAATTTAATTTTGATCATATTTTTAATAGTATATTTTGTCTGCAACGACTCATCAGTCACACAAATGGAAAGTTTATTTGCGGCAAACCAACCTTTTTTTGCATATTTTATTTAAGCTGAGACACCTCGAATTGTTTGTTTTTTGCAAACATACCACTGCGCTAATGACTACAAACGCGTGCTAACTAATTAGGAGACATTTGTAATCATAGTGCTTGTTTGCGCAGCTTTTATGATTCGCTGTCTGTCCCTTCTGTGCTCCACTCCGTGCGAAGTGAATAACGTAGGTTCCTCTATTATTCCAGCAGCACCATTATCTCTCCAGTAGGAACTTCCACGCTGTAATAAATATCGCGTGAATGTACAAAAGGACCCTAAGTAAATCAGGATAGAACACGCATGCACCGGACGCGGAATCGTGGCGACAAAGGAGCTGAACTCTTACGTGTGTGTTAGCAAAGACGGAACAAGGGTTCTCGTCCTAAATCAAGACGCCTTGTTTACACAAACGCTTCAACGTAGAATGTTTTATGAATATGATATTATTACTGTGAATCATTTTGAATAGGCGTTAGAATACATGCCATAGGCGAGTGTTTCTGAAGTATGTTATCTGAAGCATTTATATATTCGTGAACATGGTTCACCACATGGTTAACGTAAAAAGGCTAAATATTTATTGGCCATATTCTAACTCTTTTATTATTCATGTTAACAAAAGTGTAAAAATTAAAAAAGTTACACCTCTTAACCTTGGTACGTGATAGTGAGTTCATGTTGATCCAGCAAATGCTTCTATTTACCTCTGCAAGCATACTATTTGCCAATATTTTTTCATTGCTTTGTAATAATCTTTATAGACTTGTTAGGTGCTTTGCTAGTTTTAACCCTGGCTAAAGAATGACTGTGAAATATTAATTGTGATCATTTTTGGGGACATACGTACTTCTCTCACTATCAATTGTGGGTAAAATGCGTTTTTCGTAAAACTAGACTTCGTGTCATACGTGACTCCTATATAATGTAATGTTTTTCAATTACATACGTTTTTATTTAACAGCAGTGTTTTTTAATATTGATATTAATAAAGACATTAATAAAACATAAGTATTTGTCATATTCGTTTTACTTAATCGTGAAATGTTTTTTTACATGTAGAATTTGAACCTCATCTTAAACAGAAAATTTTAATTTATCAGATGCGTAATACTTACCAATTATAAAGAAAACATCTTTAAAGAGGGAATGCTTTAAAATGAAATAATATGAAGGGTAACTGTGACCCCCACAATTGAGAATATTACTGGAAAATTATATTCTGAGGTTAGAAGTTTTATGTTTCCTCTTTTAAAACACTTCGTTTTAATTCTAACATATGTGGCTAGTCATACCACGTGCTTTGTGTATTTTTTTAAAAATAGCGTAGCAGCATTGGAATATTGCTTACTGAAAAACTGTTATTTTTCATGACACCAATAGACGATTTTTAATGAGCTTAATATGGTATTCTAGCTTATGGCTTACAACATAATTTGGAGATTTCAAGATATACAATATGCAAAAGGTCCGTCTCAAATTCGAATAAAAATTATACCCTTGTTTGTCTGCATTTCTATGTTTTAATTACGAGAAGAAATTCATTTAGAAACTGTTCATTCTTGAAGTACAGCGTATTGAGATTCAAACTTTTACAATTTCGTGGAGTTATTAACGCTTCCGCGACAAAACCGTGAAGCGTTGAACTTTAATAATAATAATAATAATAATAATAATAATAATAATAATAATAATAATGGTAATAATAATAATTATCGTAATAATAGTAATATAATAATAATAACAATAAATAATAATAATAATAATAATAATAATAATAATAATAATAATAATAATTTGCTTAGAATAGACTGAAGATGGTGAAAAGAAGAAAGGAAGGAGGAGGCGTGGATGGCGAACGGCGTCTTTCGCCCTACCGCTCGGTCCAGCTCCGTCTTCCATTTCTCACTAGAAGAGCCCTCCGAGTTGCAATAATAACTGTCATCGAGCGCTTCTTTTGACTTACGAAACGGCTTGGCGCAAACTTGCTGCACCGGACCGATAAAATGTATCCAGGAAATGGGCTATAAGCTGTCTGGCAGTGTCTTCTGCAGAGATAATCTGAGCTGTGGGGAAGTAGGATTACAGACCTCAGGGGAAATACAATTTGCAGGAAGCGAATAAAGTTATCTTGATGCGAATTGCTTCTCTTCCGCTTTGCATGAGAGCCAACGGAAGTATTTCTTCCCTCGCTGAGGAATCTGAAAATTGGAACTCATTTTTCAGGAAGATTTTAAGAATTAAAATAAACGTCTAGAAACGTATGTAGGAATGAATATTTTGATGCACCCTGAAATGATAAAATTTGACTTTCAAGCAATTACTGTTAATGATGTAGTTTTTAATAGAATAGTTAGAAAAAATAAAATAAGATCTTTCTCTAAAGGCATTACAACTCGGTAGTACACATCGTTTGCAAACAGTGAAGTACAATATTAAAATTTTGTAATTATTTTGTAAATAGGTTGAACCTCTAAATATACTACCTGACGGTCGCATGCGTTCCTACAGTAGCTTGCCAACTAAGTGGAATTCAGACACTGTCTGGAGGAGAATTCTAGCGGCCGGCTGCTCTGATCGGTGGTTTCCCATGATTCCTCCGATCAGTACCAGGTGAATGCCGGAACATTATCCTAACGGGCGACGGACCGCGCGTGGTCTTACCTTCCTCCTCCTTATCCTGTCGTCACCCCTTAGACACACACTAACGTACACTACACCACCTCACATGCCAGCAGACTGGTCGAGTCCTTACAGCTCGTTCCGGTTGGGGCGGTACCCTGCTAGTGGGAGATACCTGGTTGGGGAAAATCCCGCTAGCTGACGGTAGGTCGGGTCTGGAGCTGACCGGCGAAAGACCAGTGTCATCTCCCGAGAAAAACTGTGCACTATACTTACGGGACTAATGATCCTAGTAGTTGACGTGTCCGGAATCACTAACGATCAAACAATGAATCTAAATAAACTACAATCAATAATAATAGTAATATTAATAACAATAATGACTTTAATGATATAATTTTGAAATTTGAGGTCATCGATATGCAAGAACTTCAGAAAAGTGGGACGGAAACTCATTTTCACTCAATACAAATTCCTCACGAGAAAACTACATTTGAACCATAACAAACAGGTTGGATAGAATCGCGCTAGCCACTATGTTAAGGTTCAGCTCTATCCACCATCCGCTTACCCTTGATTCAGACCACCTCTGATAGTTGCAACCACATACTCTCTAGTACAGGGGTCTCCACGGGTCCCAAATGAACACCCTCTGCATGGATATAATTTTGAAGGGGGTTAATGATTCTCTAGGGTCGATTGAGGAGCAGTAGCCGAATATTAACCGGCGCATGATCATTATAATAAGATGCTATTGATTACAAAAAATATAAATGAACTTCATTTTTTCTGATATAAAGCAACAAAACATGTAATAAAAATTACAAATTCACTCCTCACCTTTCTTATCCGTCGTTCGTCTTTAGGAGATAGATTGTACAGAAAACTCAAGAAATAATAAATACGCTTTACCATCCATACTCTATCGTGTAAACAAGGGCTCCCCGCAATACGCTCTCTGTAGCTGTGAAGCATCTTCAGTTATTGAAAGTATAGATTTCTGCGAGAATACTTGTGAGATAATTTGTTGTCTTCAAGGCATTTATGTTCAATTTTACATGTGTCATGATTATGGTTGCTGTAAATAATGGAGACAACGTAAAGGGATGGATGAAGCAAACAATTTTCTTTCAAAAGGGCGATGAAAGAAAAATGTAGGTATTCCTTGCTGGACTGCTTTCTACCTACGTGGGAGAACTAAACAAACTGAGTACGGGACACTACCAACGCGTTAAGTTGATATTCTTTACAACAGCTGCGATGGAGGTGACGGATCGTACGATTCGCCGATAGATGGGACTATACTGACTGCGTCCCGCGGCAACTGACCTAAGGCGTTTACCTACCTCCCCAACAGGCATGGCCCGATAGCATCCCGCTTCATTTACCGCATTAGTGTAAGGATCCATTTTTACTTTTCAATTTAGATTTTTACGATTCCGATGATTGCGCCATGTTCATTTGTGTTAGAGATTTTCTTTAGACTGTTACGAGAGCATCTATTTGCGCTGGCTATGAATGGAAAATGAACAAAAAAAACATTACACGTTTCGAAAGACTGGATGGACGAAACGAGATGTAGTCGGGCGATGCCTTCTCACGTAACGAAAGGCGAAAGGGGCTTAGCGTGGAAACGTTGGAGAGGGAACCCTGATCGCGGGATGCAATCTGGTTATGCCTTCTTCGGTAACGAAAAAACTAAAGGAGATTCGCTGGGTAGCGGGGGATGAGGGACAACTGTTCGCGGGATGCAGTCGGGCTATTCGCCTTTAGAAACAAAAGAGCGCGCTCACGCACGCCCCCCACCCCACCCCCGCGCGCACACTAACAATTCCGACCGCGCCCCGGCTTGTCATTGGCCCCAACGCCCTCGCACTTGGCGCCCGGCGGCGGCGGTGGCGGCGGCGGCGGCGGCGGCCGCCTCATGCAATGTGCATGCGCGGCTGATAGCTGCGGCGAACCGCACGCGCGTTCACAATTCAAATGCTGCGAATAATGCACACTCGCTCTCTCCGCCGGCGCGGACGCTCGGACACACCACGCGGAGGTGCTTTGTCGGCGCGGGGCGTCCATCGCGCGACGGGCGTGCGACGGGCGGCAGTGGGCGAGGAGGAAATGCGCGTTCGCGAGGACGCTTCAGGCGAGAGAAAGGTGGTTGTACGTTGCGAGTGAGCGGATGCTGAGTGTGCTGACCGTACCAGTGCTTGTGATACGTTATCTTCTGGTTCAGGATGGTCAGTACTTCCCCGTCGTACTGAAGGCACGCAAAAGTAAGTTTGTAAAACATTCTCAAGTTACAACACGTTGATACGCAGCAGACCCAAGGAGTATGGAGAGTCTAATTTGAAAGTACACAATTAAAATATCCAGTAGCTAGCAAAGCAGGATGTCCCTTGCGAGACGGTCGTACGGTGGGCATCCGTGGAACGTGGTGAGGTAGAAATGTACATTTGCAAGATTGCTTTGGATTAGTGAAAGGTGTTACTTTGCGGGAGGGCGGATTTTGAACGTGCCGACCGTACCTGTGCTTGTGGTACGTTAACCTCTGGCTCAGGATGGCCAGTACTTCCCCGTCGTACTGAAGGCACTCAAAGGGAAGTTTATAAGAACACCCCCAAGTTCTAAGATGTTGATTCGCAGCAGATCTGAGGAGTATGGAGAGTCTAATATCAAAGTACACAATTAAAATATCCAGTAGCTAGCAGAGCACCCTTGCGAGACGTCCCTTGCGATTGTTCTAAAACCATGTTTAGCTGCTTGTGCGCTTAGCGATACTGTGAACAGCCATAGGTCAGGCTGAGGAAGAAATTGATATTCGCAAGAATGCATTAGATGAGAAAAATATATTATTATGCAGGTGAATAGAATTTGAATATGCAGGCTGTTGTGCTTACTACCTGAATGCAGACCTCTGACGTGGGATGTCCAATGCTCGACGGCTGCTCTGAAAGAAGAAAAGAATTGTCTTGCCGTCTTGCAAAAGAATTTCGCGAAATACTCCAATTTGTAAGAAGCTTTTCTGAAGAGTTTGGAGACCTCTTATGTCGAAGAATCCGTCACAACTGAGTCGGTGATTTGAAAAGGGAGATACGTCCTTGTTCCGTAGTTCTGAGAAAAAATCTAAATAACATTCACAGTTGGCATTTGGGATATTTATGTTCTTCACAATAGTTGTAGAGATTATAGTCATTGATCGTTTGGACCACTCTGTAACTTCAAATTTGCATTTTTGTGATGTACTGAACGATTATTATACCTTGAACTTATTTCCATTTTAAAATTATCACGAAATATTAGAAAACATTTTATTTTTTTTATTTCTCAAACAATATACTTATAGAAGATGTGCTGTGAATTAACATATTGTGCATATGGACTTTAAAGTACGATTATTAAATTATTAATATCAGGTTATACATATAATCGATTTCCATTTGAATATGGAGCTATGTCAAAAATTTGTGGAAGAAATTGAGATATTCATGTGGAATGTATTTTACTATTTATTGAACATCGGTTTTTTTCGTTACACTGATTGAAAGAACAGAGGAGACATAAACTCTCTTGAAAAACAAATCTGGCCATGACTTTCCCTCTGCCAACATGAATGAGTACTTGATAACCTCATCAATATACTCACGTGACACGAGGCTACTAAAGAATTCTCGATTATACGCTAGCTGCTTTACTTGAAAAGAGTCTCACAAGGCACTTAATGGTGGCTGCTAGGTCGAGTCTTTCTTCGGATAAAAATGGACTTACGTCCTTTTTCAAATCACCGATTGAATTCAAAAGCAATAGCATTGCTATTGCGGGGTATCCTTGCTATTGTCGGGTATCCCTTGCGTGCGTCGTTTGTTTTATTGGATTAAGATGAAGAGGAAATTGAAATTTGCAAGAATGCTTTCGATTGGAGGAATGTGATACTCCACTGGCAGTACTGTATGTGTACGCAAGTCTTGAAGTTAAATATGCTAACCGGTGTTCTTATATACAATGCAGATATGATTGTGATTAATGGGTATTTAATGCCTGACGATCGTAGTAAAACAAGGGTTGAATTATGGCGTAAATTGACAAAAGGCAATGAAAGGTGAAATTGAAGGAAGCCCTTACTCAAAATTTCAATATTTTTTATCCCTCAAGTATCAGTGAACACATTAAAAGTTAATTAATGCAGTAGTTTTGTCAGCGTCCTTCCTTGAGGGGCGAACAGGAGGCAGTCAAGGTAGAAGTAAATTAGCACATGGGCACATTCTATAACGCTTTAAAGTGGAGAAAAACGTGGTTTAACAGATGACCAAATCTTGATAGTCTGATCACTTCCCCACATCCAGTTCACAGGCCACTGGTTTGAGTAGATTGAGTAGGGCATAAGAGTTGTATTTCATTAATTATGTTTTTGAGAAACAATAGAGCAAAACATGAAAATCATTAGGTATTTCACTAAAAACTAATATTCTCTAGAGCAAACATGCTTCACTCAGTTGCTTCGGAGCGTCCTCTCCTCCTCCCTTGCCATATTTCTTACGATGTTTGTTGTTACCGTCGTCTTTCCACGAAGCACTTCAGATGCATTATTAACACTTCCGGTAAACTTACAGGAATAATTTTGATCTTTGTTTACTCAAAGCATATCTGCGCTATGGAAAAAATTAAAATAAATTCAGTAGGTTTTTGGTTTTTTGAATTAGAGGCGTTTAATTTCTTTGGTAAATTTACTCACTGTTTTTTTAGATAAATGGTATACTCAGTGCGATATTAAATTTTGTTTAAGAGGAAGGAGAGAAGGAAGACAAATAAGGATATTTTTCTGTAATTTCCAGTAATCTGTAATTGTGCTCCTGTTTTGAAAGTTACATGTAAACGATTTTATTAGTCAAAATGTAGCAATTGTATTCTACAAAAGAATAATCAAACATTAACTCTGTAACGGTAAATAATAATTTGAAAAAAATAGCAGAAGTGATGTCAGACAGTGAAAAAAACCCACTGAAATGGGTTTGGCCGTTCCAGGCCGTTCAGTTTGGGAAAAGACAAAAATTGTCAAAAATAATTGAATGTTTTTTATGTCACGTACGCAAAAAATTAAATAATCAGTAATTTTGATATCAGAGGCCCACTTAAATTTTATTCCAATAGATTTATCAAACGCATTGTATTTTCATTTTAAAATTCTAGTAGAAATTCCGAATTAGGGAAGCTCACTTTACCTCCGGAAAGTTGAAATCCAAATTGAATATTTTGATATATTTTCATTATTTCTATAATAAGTGGTGATTGGATACGTATGTCTAGGCTATATAAGGTTCTTTTGATGAAAACATTCTTTAATAAATAATTGTATAAAGGAGAGTGTGTGTTTCGGTAACAAAAACCTTGAAACTATTAAAATAATTACTTCCAAATTTGACACAAATACTTTTGAGTTGATAATAAAAGCTAGCCTAGTTCCTATTCAAAACATTTGCGTAAAATATGTTTTATGGTTTTAGTTTAGTCAAATTCAGAAAATTCGGCGTTGTTGGTGACAATCAATGAAGTATAAAAAATGTGTCTCGTACGTTTCAATAAGTCGCGAATAATATTTTTTGAGAAAAGGTACATTAGTTAAAAAGTAAGTGCATTTTACAGAAAACGCCATTTCAAAAAAAACTCTGTATGTTTCGCTGCTCTACTAGAACATTCCTGCTCCATATTCTGGATAATCTGTAGCGGAAAATACATGTTTTATTAACTCATTAACAGCCTAACATGCGTTCAAAATTACGAAAAACTAGCACCTACACTGCACATATTTGTATTCATTGTCACAAAAGTGGACGTGGCTGTAAATAAAAATAAAAGGGTTATGTAAATAAAAACTAAAGGGACTGCTAGGCGTCCTTGGAGAAACATGTTGATATATTTGGAAAGAGCAAGGTTTAAACTATTTATTTAGCTAAAAATCGACAATTTGACCCATTTCGTGGTATATTCTGCACTTCATACATTGATATCTTTGGCAACATGGATATCGAAAAGAAGCTGAGCACATGACGAGGCACTGTTAAGCCTATGAAGTTAGCAAAGCGATGACTTCGATAATTTTCTAAAGATTTTTTTTCATTTCACCTCTACACTCAAATTTCACCGCTACACGAAAAAAATGTTCTCTTTCTAACAAACGAATACCAGGAATACGAAAGTTGCTATGTAGTGGTTCTCGGTGATTGTTGTGCGTTAAATACTTCCTGCGCGGAATTGGCCGAGTGCGAGGTAGACTGCTCTGTAGGAGAGTGGGGATACTCCTTGAAGGCGAGCTGGTAGCTGGCGTGTGAGGCTTGGCCGACTAGCGAAGTTGCCGCGTGCTGCCACAGGGCGGCGCCAATGTAGCCGCTTCTGCGGAGGAGTCGAGTCGTCAGGAGCAGATTCCACTTCATGCTTCAGATGGCTCCATTTTGTCCATAATTCACTCATACACTTTTTGATACGAAAGGAGCGAGCGTTACTGCGTGACACTTCTTGGATCGACGTCCCCATGAGAAACCAGCCACAAATTAGTAACACTTGGCCTTTCGTTGAGTGACGATACAATACTTAATTAACATTCCGTTAGACAATTGACTTCGTGGACTACATATGTATCCTAAGTTAAAATTATACAGGATAAATAAAAAACGTCCATCTCGAATATTTTCTGAACAGTTCAAGATATAGAAATGTAATTGTGACAGACTAATGAGCTCCTACGTTTTAAATTATTTGATACAATTTTATCGCAATATCTGGAATCGTTTGGAAAATATTCAAGAACGACGTTGTTGTTAACTAATTAGGTGTTTTTATACATTATGAGTTCAGTAAGAAGACTGTGAACAAATAGTCTCAAAATATGTATTAAATACGATGTAAAAGTCATAATCTTCATTAACATATGGCATTTAAATATACCTGTGTTATCTCTTGTAATAAAATTGAGATAAAAGACATCTCTTAAGATAAATATTTAATTTCTCCATTAATATTTATCAAGAGTCATTTGTCAGTCGTCGCAATTCATGAGAATAGTATAAGACGTTCACAATAGCATATTGCCTTAAGGATTGCCTGCCCAATGCCCTATCATCAATGATAGTAGTGCTAGTGCATCTTCAATTGTACCACAACCGACTTTAAAACGTAAGCAATATGCTCGGTATGAAAATCTCGGAAACGGGAACGGGATGGTAAGAGTAACATATTATCTTAAACTACTGATATACTCACCCCTCCAAACTCAGTAGGGGTTACGAAACAGAAATGTTTTGACTGGAACAATCTAAAACTAAATCTAAATGGCTGGGCTACACCTGCATTCCGCGTGAGTACTGGAGGGTTAATTAGTGAATGACAAATATTATTTCTTCATAAAAAAATGGAAAATTGACAAGAGAGCTTGCTACTTTATGTTCCTGGAGTTATTATTTTCCATCCTCTTCCTCTCACTAGCTTATTCTCAGCGACACTGCGCTTACACACTTTCCCTGATGTGCTTTTGTCTTTCACGTAGTACGTTCTTTTGACGCCATTCTCGGGCGTCTTGTAAGTCGCGAAAGAATACGTTCCGGGTGGAATGAAGAGCATGGCCGTCTCTGTCAACACAATGAATTTTGTGGGTGGTTCCGCTAAATGGAGTAACGTCTAAATACGAAAAGTATCATAGGTAATATCACGAGTGCTATGGAAATTGTCGATCATTTCCATACTCACCTTACATACTTTGATGACTACCGAAGCGAGGAGGGGAATTCTCTGAGAATTTCCAACGCACGAGTGGTATTTAAAAAGACTATTATTCTACAAATGAAATAACGTCCAACAGAGTTCCGAAATGCGCCAAATATTGAAAATAACTGAAAGCATATGTTAAAATCAGAGGTTATGGTGTACTACATATTAAACGCTGTTTTAAGAACTCTTATTGGACATCGACATAGCGATCGTTGTGTAACGCCTCCTAAGATATATGAGTCACAGTTTATGATTGGCCAGTATATAGGAGCGGTTAGAAAAATCGGATAGAAAAAGTTATAAACCTTTTTAAATACACCGCCTTGACGTGGGGCATTTCGTATGTGTAGTTAAACATTATTGGTTTTAATATCCCAAGCGAAATAGTCATAAAAAACTATAGGAATCTAACTTTACTAAAAAACTACGAATCAAGGAAGAAATGCAACTTTCGATGCTATGTAAGCACCCCCCAGACACCCCTTGTTGGTATTTCCGCTAATATTTTCAAAGTATTCCATGTCTATTTGCGTAAGAGCCAGGGAGATATCTCATATTGCCCTTCATTTCGAAAAATATTAAGTTCATCAGACCTGCAAGTGGCTCTTTCTTTGGAACATTTTCAAAGTCTTCCATATCTTCCATATCTTCCATGTCCGCGGTACATCGTTTGGCTCTGCCTCATTTACTCTACTTTATTCTCAGCAGCCGGACAATCAGAGTCGACAGAACTCTCTTTAATGCGTTGTTTTCTTTCTGGAGTCAGTGCGGCTTCCCTAGTGTAGCGTAATTAATGGGCACATATAATTGTGTAGGAATAATGAAAACTGAATCGTAGTTCTCAGCACCACTTTTGTTCTCTCTTCGTACCTATCGGACTCCGGAGTAGGAAACAGGTAATCTCGGAATATGCAAAAATCTGAGAGCTGATAAAAGGACACAATAAACCTGTCAGTCTCCCACAGGCAATTCAACTTCACGCCATACCTGCGCCTGATGCATATGTTGTCGTAGATACCTCTCTCCCTTTATTGACAATTGTTGATGCTGATTACTGTTACTGTATTTTTGGACATTTACCGTTGCCATGCAACTGACTGTTTTGTCTCCTGACGCTTCAACTGGTAAGGTCATTAGTTGCATAAGGGTAGTGCATATCGTATCACGGGAGATGGTGGTAATCTTCTCTCACTGATTGGCGAGATCCAGTGCGGACCTACACGTCGACTTGCAGGGATTTTCTCTAGTGTCTCAGTAATGTCAGATGGGACAAGCTGCGAGCTCCCCACATGAGTGGTAGTATTGCAAATGTTTAAGAGGCAGTGGAAATGTATATAAGTGACGAGAATTGAACGATGAAAAATAAAGAATGATCGCGCACGACGCGTAGTCCGTTTTTTAGGGAAATGCTCCAGCATTTGCTTGATGTCGATCGGAGAAACCACGAAAAAACATCGATAAAAGCAACAGACCACTAGGATTCTCCTCCAGTCAGTGACTGAATTCGACCTAGCTATGTATCTAAGTAGTACCTAAATTTCTGCTACCATCAAGACTCAGGAACCCTAGGTCTTTCTTAAGACTTTTCTGTCTGCGACACTGCAATGACATCAGTTGATATCCTGAGCACGTAAGCGGGTGTGAATTACCCAAGGTTCCATACATCTTACTGGCTTTCATTTCGGAAAACACCAGGTTCAGCACGCTTACAAACGCAGCCTCCTCCTACTTGATTCCACAGTTTCTTTTTTTCTCGCTTGCATCCTCCTCATCGCCACCAGTTTATTCCCAGCAGCCGGACGCCCTGCACCGCCACACTCCCCTAACGCGTTTTCCTATTTCACGGGCAGCGCGTTCGTCCGGTGTCCTTCCCGGGCGTCTCGTAAATCGAGAGGGAATATGTTCGGGCGGCGACCGCCCTTTGTTTCCAGCGCCGCCGCCGGGGTCGCAGGGCGCGGAACGTCCGCTTTTATGATAAAAAGGGAGGGGCGAGAACGGAAGGCGCGGTGCCCGGGTGGACGAAGCGGGAGGGGGGGGGGCTCGACGGAAGGCGCCAGCCACCTCATCATGCGCGGGAGACGTTAATTGGCCATTAGAAGGCGCCGCGGCGAAGGTCCATTAGGTTCGCGGTTCGGTGGGAGCCACCGACGGGGCTTTGCCAGTGGGAAGGGGGGGACGTGGGAATTCGCGGGTGGGACAAATGTGTAACGCAGGGGAGCGTTGTGAACTTCCAACTTTGAGATGAAAAAAGAAAATTAGAATTCCGCTTGTTATAACTCT
The DNA here is from genome assembly GCA_017312745.1 of Gryllus bimaculatus. Classification (NCBI taxonomy): domain Eukaryota; kingdom Metazoa; phylum Arthropoda; class Insecta; order Orthoptera; family Gryllidae; genus Gryllus; species Gryllus bimaculatus. The sequence continues at coordinate 3,757,172 of BOPP01000056.1, forward strand.
TCTTCACTTTCTTTTTTCTTCTTTTTCCTTTTTTGTTTTTCTTTTTTTCTTTTTTCTTTTTTTCTTCCTTTACCTTTTCTTTTGACTTCTTTTCCTTTTATTTTCCTCTTATTTTTCTTCTTTCTTTTTGATTGATAATTAGAGTTTCCGGGCGCGTTAACTACTGGAGCATTAGTTCCGTAAGTGTAGTGCATGCTTTTTCTCGAGAGGTGATCTTCTCCCGCTATATGGCAAGATCTAGCGCCGACCAACCGTTGATTAGCGTGTCTTTTCTCAGCCTGATAGCTTCCAACAGTGGGGCACTGCCATAACCGGAACAAACTGTACTAAGCTCTCGACCGGTCTCCTGGCACATGTGGTAGTGTAGTGCATGTTTGTGTGTGTGTATGTAAGGGGTGAGACATCGAGCGCCGTTTGTTACGGTACTGCTCCGGCATCCGCCTGCTATTGATCGGAGAAACATGAAGAACTACCGTACAGAGAACCCAGCCGCTACAATTCTCCTCCAGACAGCAACATAATTCGATCTAGGTGACAAGCTAACATTGAAAATCCTGCCACTGTCAAACCTAGGATTTACCGTTCAGACTCTGTAGTGACATCAGTTAATGCGCTGAGCCATCCCTGTCGGTACATTTTTTCCTGCAGATTTCTTCTTGTTCTTCTTCTTCTTCTTCTTCTTTTTCTTTTTCACACCTTTTGGCAAAGACTGCATCCGAGTACGGGTTATGATATAATAACGGTTTTCGTTGGAATGTACGTCTCTTAGAATTGAGTACGACCCCCGTTACGTTAAAATAGTTTTGTTACATTTTCTAGTTATTTTTCTTTATCCTTTACAACATACAAGAATATTACAAAATATATTTATATTCCAAACTGTGTCAGCATCGAGATAAACCTCTTTAAACTTCACACAATATTCGACGTTATGTTGCTCACAACCGTTAATGTTACCCGTTTAGAGTGCAAAAACTAAACTCAAAGCCCCCTTAACTGTTGGTATTATGTGTTTAACATCTCACGAACTGGATTATTGCGATTTCTAACTTTTATTTGAGACGGTTGTCTTCATCCTTTATTAAAACGCATTGATTTGCATGGTACGGAAACATTCACAAGCAGGAAAAAATTCTCCAAATTCTTGATAGCAATTAGCTACTACTCCCAAACAAAAGTTAACAAAGTTGGGTGTGATGCAATCCCGCAATACTCTAGTGTATGTACGGATTGCGTTGCGGCCGCGAGTGTAGGGGCAGACTTGATACGGCACCGGACAAAGCAGGGAGAGGGGATGCATTTAGGGATGGGAAGAAAGAGAAGAAAGATGGACGGGGAGTTGGTGCAGCGTGGGGCGCAGCAGAGGTAATGGAGCTTGATGGAAATTGCGAAACGGGGGAGGGTGTTTTATTTTCATCGCATATTTTCATAATTCCTGTTTTTTAAATAAAATTTATATTTTAATATAATTGATATTAAGATGATATGTGCATGCACGGCTTACTGGGGTTAAAGCAAAGGATGTTATAGAGGCAATCGATTTAGGAAGACGGACGCAGTGAACAGGAGAGAAAGTGGACGTTGTAGAATGAGAATGTAAATGATTGATAGAGTTTACAGTCAAAGTGGCAGAAAGGCAATATGATATTGGCGGTTAACTTGGTTTAGTATTATTTGATTATGGAGAAGTAAATGAACTAGAATATTTTGGAGAGTCAATTATAAAGTGTAAATATTGAATTGGACATAAAGAAAGGATTTTTGGTTATTTGAAATGTGAAGAAGGTAGCTACTGTTCTGGAAAATTGTTAAATTCATTAAATATTTTAATGTTATTTTCAGTTTGGAAACAATATTGTGAAGAGTTTCTTGCTATTATTACGAAAAAATATTTTATTTTGAAATTGAGAACGTTTTGATTTAAAATTTCAGTAAGTTACCTTATTCAAAAATATGGTGTTACCAGTAGAATCATTAGTCTCAATAAATATTAAATGGATACTTTTTTCCTCTTTTAATCAAATTCCTCCTTCCTTCCAATTCCTTTAATCAGATTCCTCTTTTAATCAAATTTATTAATTGAAAGTAAAACTAATTTTTGTATGCAAAAGCTATTCTTTAGTCCAAAAAAATCTGTACCTCTCATCGTTTAATTTCTACGTGCAATACGTCCTCCCCTGTCCACTGTGAGGTGCTACGCAGCTTCAGACGCAGTCTGAGGGAGAGCGGGGTTGCCTTTAGGAGGTGGGAACGGGGCTCCCAAACCGGGAGGCGCCGCTAGGTAATTAGGTTATCGCGCCTCGTGTACCTCTGCCACTGGCACTCAGGTGTGGCGTCGCCGCGCGTCCCTGCCCCCTCCCCACCCCTTCCGTCACCTCCTTCACTTCCAATCGCCTCGCTTCCCCTCCCACTGCTCCTCTCTGCGGCCCTTCCCCCTCCGCCACGCCGCCTGCCTGTGATCTCCAAGCTCCCAACTGTGGTTAAGTCGCACCGTCTCTAGATGGCTTGGTGTGTATCGATTTATTAGCAGTACTAGTGCTAATGGTATAAGATAAAATGAAAGTGCATAATCACAGTATCATGTATTGGATAACCCGTCAATAATTTTCGTAATAAAAGGAAACTACTCTTCATTATAAAGAATTTTAAATACGTATAAAGAATTTGTTTTGACAATACCGTTTTAGTTGTTTACTGTCTTTTAATATTCTTTAGTATATTTAATCTCTTTATTTGGTTTGGCAGTGAGGATATATGTCTTATTAAAAATATTGTTAATGTCTAATCGTTGCATATACTTACGTATATGTAAATATTGTTTTTATAATTCATTTTTTGAGGCTATAACATAATTAATGCAATTTTCAGTTAAAAACAATTCTAGTTATTTTCTTGATATTGTTAATATACAGTCCAATCACTCCCGCATAATCTATCCATTTTCCTTCGGCGGAAAATACAAGTACCCTCATAAGCGTGCACAAATTAAAGTGATTTACTGACCATGTTTATGCTTAAAAATATAGGATACAATTGTTTTTGTTATATAACTTGTAAATCTGTACTTTCAAATAAAGAATTGAAAACCTTGCATAAAGCGAAATAATTCAAACATTTACAAATTTAATATTTATCCTTCAATGTTCGTAGAAATATACGTCATTAATATGTTAGTGTGCATACTTTCATGGTAAAAAAAACTTAAGAATGCTAATAAGGACTTGAATAGAAATTAATTCCACTGTCAGTTCAAACTTACAAGATAACACCTCTTAAAAGTTGCTAGAGTTGCAGGAATCGGTGTCCGCGTTCCGAGCACCAAAGTCTGAGACGGGTTCACCCTAAACGAAGATGGAATTAATTAAAATTTCAGCTTACTCGTCTGTCGCCTGGGAGCAGATTGCCGAGGGACGTCGGAGTGCCAGAACGAGGGTTGAAGGCCGAATCGAGGTCAGATCGACGCGACGGGGCGGTCGCTGGTTCGAGGAAGCGGTCTCTTGGCTGGCGACACGCGTTCGTCGGAGCGTGATTTCATCGTTAGTCTGATAGGTAGCGCTGCGAGCTTTTGCCATTCCGACGCTCACTGCCAGATTGCGCTGATGTAACTTCCCTGTCCCCGGGAAGGCTGACTCTAGGGTAACGTAGCGTCTCAGGGTAGTCATACTGAGGAATGTTAAAGATATATCTTTGAGACGGTTTTTAAAAAATATCAGAAGAATTTTCCACATTCAAATACTGATCTTGTTTAATGTCTATCGTCTCTATCCTGAAGTTAAGAAGGCAACGATTAACTGAAAGAGGTTTATATTCTTCATGTTTTCCGGGCTGATGGGCCGTGGTCCAATTGGCTTTGAGATGCCAAACGTTTCGCCCACGACTGCGGTGGGCATCTTCAGTGGCGAGGTCTCGGGCGAAGTGTCCGGGACGGTGGGTGACTGGCGACTGAAACGTTTGGCATCTCAAAGCCAATTGGACCACGGCCCATCAGCCCGGAAAACATGAAGAATATTGACTCCGGCCGTGAAAGCCTACAATGCTGTGAAAGAGGATTGTACAAATCAGAAAGTTTCCAAGTTATACTAATATTGCTTTTCATTAATATTTGGGGCTTGGTGAAAGAAGATTCAATGTCAATATTTAAAGTTATACAGAATGATGATTTTGTTACACCTCTGAAATTACAAATTAATCGTAGGTCGATGTAAATAGATGTGAAGTTAGGCGATAGGATGGACTTTTGTCATTTTCTTTTCATGCATTGAAAGAAGGAACTTTATAGAACACATTGGCCAGACAAACGTAAACGCACTTCTTAGACAAAGCCACAGATATCATATTTTAGATATACCCGGTGCTGTCATAATATTTATTTACACCAATCGTCAATTACGCAGCCTCACCCGCCTTGCACGATTCTCGACTCCCACGCACGCTCTATCCAGCCTGGCATAACTACAACTCCCGCCCCGGCCATCCACCCCTTCCCCTCCTCCGTTCAACACGCTTCAATCGTCCCTCTTGCACACCCTATCTGGCATGTCATGGCAGTCATGAAAACACACCCGCCCTTCCCCTCCTGTATATTCCATTTTATACGTACCTCTTTCTCAAAACGCTACATATACACACATTTACACACACACACACACACACACACACACACACACACCGCACGCTCTATCGGGTTACCATGACTTACTTGCTCGCACTTCATGCCCAGCCTATCATGCCCCGCCTATCCAGCTTATTGTGCCTGATCACTTATTCCCGCTCATCAAGTATTGTCCGTCTCCCCCCCCCCTTTTTGGCATGCTCTGGCAGACCTGTCCAAATTCCCCGCCTCTCCCATCAAGCCTCTTCAGCTCAGCCCTGCTCTGCTCCACCGCAACGCCTAGCAACTATAAAGCCCCTATGAATGAGAAATTGCATATACATTAGTATTAAAAAGTAGTTTGGGGATAACAGTTCTGAATTGCCACAATATTTTTCATTCTTGGCTCCTCAGACGTATTCGTGATGATTTGGGGAGCAAACACCACAGAGTTTCTAAAATGTTAGTAATCGAATAAGAAAGCTGAAGTATTTCAAAGCTATAAATTCAAAGCTCATAGACAGAAATTCCAGATATATTTATCTGTGTGGAAGTGTGTGGAAGATGACCTGAGATCAGTCCATAAGTTTCGTCGCAAAACGAAAGCATCTGCAGTCAAATTAGTATAATATTACAAAAAAATCTCAATACCTACTTCCGATTGTATTTTATCATAGATTCTCAGAATCAGTGGGCAAAAAATGGGAAAACGTGCGTTTAATAGTTGATAAAAGACGTTGGCTGCAAAATCGGTCATATGAAGTGTCGCAGCGAGGTATCCAAGAGTTAAAAGGACACTTCCCTTGTTGCCCAACAGCTTGCTACTGCACTACCCGACAGAATAAGTCCGTCCAGATCGAGGGGCGTGAGTAGGAATTGACAGTGTGGAAGAAATGAGACGGAGTGGTGAAGGAGAGGTGAAACTCATGAAGTTTATTTGAGCGACTAGCAAAACAGGCGAGAGTGTAATAAATGGATTACGGAAAGAAAAAAAAAGGTCCGTTGAAGATATGCAAGAAATATAAAAGGATTGGAAAAGAGGTGAGAGGTAATGGTAGTAACATAAAGTGGTGGGACAGGTGAATAATGGGGAAAAAATGTAAAGGGACGGGCATGTGGGAAACAATATGAAGATATGTAGAAGAAAGCAGGGAGAGGTGGTGGAAACTTTAGGAAGGTGACGGGAGGGGGAGCAAGGTAGATGAAAATGCGGCACAAGAAAAAGGCGTATGACGGCGGAGAGCGTGCTCAAGAGAGGGGAGAAGGGCAGTTGAGGCAGGTGCATTTCGGAATAGGTCAATGTCTGTTATCTTGTTAAGTTAGTAAATTATTCCGGCAATTTTTAAACAAACATTTCAATGTTACGTTATTGAATAATTTATTAACTGTGTTGCCAATAAATGTTTTGAAAAAATAATATTGTAGAGCTAGTTTTTTTTAAAAAAGGTGGCATATTTGTACAAGGTGCATTGCGTTTACGTGGAGGTCGCTAGTGCCGGTGCTGCAACTGCAGAAGCGTTGAAGCGCAGCACTTGTTGCGTCGTGATTGGTTCGCTTGCCAATCCGCAGCGGTTCTTGGAACTCGCGAGGAACGGAGACGTTGGAGCGTGACGCGCTAGTGAGCTGCGGAAATGGCTTCGGCAAATAGACGATCTTCGGAGGAATTATTTATTCGCCCTCATCTTTTCGCTGAGGGAGCTGACACCAACACAATGTTGTCAACTGCCACAATATAATAATAATAATAATTTTAATAATAATAATAATAATAATAATAATGTTATAAATAAAATAATTTTAACGTGCAGTAGTTTTTATTATTTAGCGTCCTATACTTTCTATAAAATTTAGTTACCTTTCACTTGGTGATGTGATGATGTCGTTTACTAATTATTTATTGTTCTAGTAGAAATATCTTTGTTTCATTCTTGCACGAGAAAGTAAAAAATGTAAAATATGTGATATATTAATTTTTTTCAGGTAAATCTCATCTTCCCTAGTGGTCCGTTGAATGAAACGTCAGCCACGAAGTTTGATGACGCACTGTAAGTAAGAAATACATTTTAATGTCGTTTTTCTTAAGTTACTGTAGAGTTTGACTAAGAATATCAAATACCCGTATTGCTGAATGTTCGTTGAGATAAGAATAATTATGTAATAAAATAGTGTATGTTAATTTAAATTTATTTCATATCAAAATGGCCGATTGAGCGACGCGGCTGACATATTTCTTTATTCTATCTTTATGAAATTCTGGGATTAAATTCGAAGTATGTTTATTATATATTTACAGTGGCAGATCAACTGATCTCATATACTTCCAAAGTAATTTTTTTAACATATTAGTTAAGTGCTTACATTTCATTGCCATTATCTTTATTATTACTAACATGAGTATCTTAGTAATAGTAGCAAAAACTTTGTGAATTATTCTCGAACTCAACATTCTTTTTCGTCACAAAATTATTTAATGTATTTATTAATTTTTACGGATTATCAAATGATCTGATTAATCAATTTGCAGTTTGCATTATCTTTTTCATACTCACACATTTTTTTTAACAGTTTTGTCACTTATTAGGTTTTACAATACTGTTGTGATTCTTAATTGTATTGCAAGTCACAAGTAGATATTCCAATTTTTATTTTGTACACATTTGTCTAGAAAACGGCTAGAAAGCGGGTAAATGAGAATAAAAATTATCATCACAATTCGACATTAAGTTTGCTACAAGAAATAAAAAGTTAGTTTCGTTCCAAACCCTAATATATTTTCTCTCTGTCATCGGATTAAACATAATGAATGTTCTCTACCAGTGTTGCTGCAGTGGAGATATCTGAAATGATCAGATAGTAGTACGCAGTCAAGAACAATGTTTTTATCAATTGTTTACTTGAGTATATCAAAGATTTATAATATTCTCTTCCTGAAAAGGTACTTACAATTCAGGCTATTGTGAATAAATTTAATAAAACGTTATTTTATATACGAGTAAGTTAAATTTCGTTTCTTTCAACATCTGTTTAAATTTATAAAAATAAATTCTGAATAGTCTGTGTCTCACAAAAGTGATAATTTCTTGTATTGCAGAATGTAAATACTTTTCTGCATTGGTAATCTATTTTTTAAAATATAATTGGTGCACTGGATATATGAATACTATTAAAAACATAAACATGCTAAAATGTTGTTCAAAATTGTATTGTTTTGCCTCAATAAACACTTTCCATAAAGAATGATTTCTTTGAAACGACTTTATGGTGTCAGGATTTAACACAAGTTCAAACCAATTCCTCACCAGTTGTTTTACACATTACATTTTTGTACGCTGACCAGGGTCAGGTGTATATTTCAGACTTAGGCTTGGGGGATCTGACAATTTTGAAGCAACTCGGTCTCAAATAAAAATCGAACTAAAGGTGGGCGTTCTTCCGCAGATGATTGGCACATCGGACAGATCTTGAGCCGGGAAGGAGCCAAAGCATGGATTACGAGCGCGTCGATCAAGGAGAAGGGAGAGATTGCAACAGAGCGGAACCAATCGAATCCTATCGGGTGGGATCCCCGGGGTGGGGTGGGGGGGGTGTGCCAGATCAGGACGGAGCAAAGCGGATCAGAAAGCTGCGAAGCGAAATGGCGTCGAACATGACGCAGAGAAACGCACTGAAATCAAGGGAACATGACTTGGGACATGCGAGCATGAACAAAAGGACATTTTTTCTCTTAAAATTATTTGTTGAACAACACCACTTTTCATTGACATATATAATATTATGTGCTTATAAAGAGCCATTTTTTATTTAATTATGTAATTTAATGTTTTCGAAATGAAAGTGAACGCTTGCAATGGTTTAGTAGGACTTTTCTTTGTTTTATTTGGAAGAAATGATAACTTATGTCATGGATGCTCTATTATGTAACTAATTCATAATATCGGAATCAAAACGGTAGTTAATGATGCAGAATTTTATCATTTTGTCACTTTGATGAGAAAGTATCATATGAGAGGAAAATTAGGTAATAAACAAGCGTGGTAAAAAGGAGAATTTAGTTAGATTTACAGAAGCACATCCATACAAAACAGTTCCATACTGATGATAGATAATAGCTTTTAACAGGCATAAAATAGAGAGATGAACGTGTTAATTTGATGAAATGTTCATTCGTTCTCGCTCTGTGTCTGAGTTTTTTTAATGTTCCTCCTCAAAATGTCTACCTCATAGAATAGTCTTATAAAATCTCACTAACCCTTTTGGTTAATCAAATGCTGTCAATACACTATTTAAAAGCGAATACCTTTGACAATTATTTTATTCAGCAGGTCATTCAACGACGTATAGGAAGTGAAAAAGGTAATTCCTGATCTATTATAAACGGCGTGACAAACTACACAGCATCATTATCTAATAATCAAATATAGCAATTAAATATTAATGTGAGAGGACAATAAACTAAATAATACGAAAATACGAGTGTACCGGCATAAAATTCATCCTAAATGTAATTTATTGTTATATTTCTTTGTGGTATTCTTAATCACTTGTTGGAAACCCAACTCTGTTTCACCCAGGTGATATGCTGCATTTACTGGCATTGTAATACTACATCATGCAGTCAAAATATACTGCTTCTGCCACGGACAATTGCATAAATATTAATGCTTGCCCCAGTAGTTTCCCAATAAACTAAAGAAATTGTATCTCTTAAAAGAAAATTAATTTCTCTTTATAAAACTCTTTTGAGAAAACAAAAAAACATCCTCCCAGTGACAAAATCGAGCACACAATCTCAACGAGCACAACACGTGTACGAACTATATTCCTTTGGGAGTTTCAAGTCGTCTTGGCTGCCACTGCATCTTTGGTTGGGTTCCGCAAGTTACTAAAAAATACATCACCCGCAAATATTTTCACCTCCGCGTGGACAACCTCAGTATGTGCAACGTCAATATGTTCCATCTCGGCCGGCACGCTGACACATATTCGTGTTTTTCGCGCACATTTTTTCATCTTTGGAATACCTACCTCGCCAAATAGTTTAAAGATGAATACAATATGGCTAAGGGCGTTCTTGACAGTATTACACTGCAAGCAATTTTTGCTTCCGTGTAACAGAAAGTACATGTGTGTCGATACATGAGCTACAGAGTTGATTTTGTAGCATTTCTAACGATGTAATCAATCTCCCGTCTCCCCTTCGTCCTATTGTGTCTATCGAAATAACCTGAGAAAACGTGCGCGTGCCATGAATACATCAGCGCTTCCGTGCATGAGGGGACCTGCATTTACAGAGAAGCAGAATTATTTTTAGGTGTGGGGATTTAGATATAGTTTGGAATGGAAAAAAATATTTCGTAAATAGTGAAAAATTAGTGTAAATGTTAACTTTTGGCAATAGTGCAAAGTAGTTAAATTTGTTTAAATGTGGTACATAGCCATTATTAAATTAGTAAACAAAATATTACATTTCATACTCATACGTTACTGATGGGATATCTTTTAATTTTTGTCATTTCTCGTACAATTAAGTCATATGGTGATTGTTTTTCAGATCATTTAAACCCTTATGTTCGTGCTATTTAAACATGATTTTCATATTTCATGTGTTTTTTAAAATATAATTTAGTTTAAAATTACAATTGGGTCTGTGTAAAATGTATGCTACGCTTACTATATTTAGTGTAAATGCTTTCTTTATCATCAATGCTAGAGGATAACATATAATTCGAATTTAGAGATTGCTTAGTGGAAGTTGAAGCGCCCGTCCCCTTGTAGGAAACCAGCTTGAGCATCTGGAAAACCTCAGTGGCAGCTCTTTAATCATTGACTTGAAAGTCCTAGGGTTCCGTCATGACGGTGACAGATTTTGGACCCCATGTATAACGCTGGAACAAATTGAGTCACGATCTGAAGGAAGATTCTTGCGGCTGGCTTCTTTCATAGGCACGAGTAGTTTTCTGTACTTTCTTCTATCAGTATCAGGCGAATAACGGAGCAGTTTCCTATTAAACTGGCCACTGACCGTGCGCCATCCGTCTTTTCTCACACACACACACACACACACACACACTCACACTATACTAGCACATATGTCGGAAGCGTAGGGTTTGACCCTGCTTGAGCGGTGTCCAAATAGAGAAGATATCCGGAGAGGTAAGAACTCGATGTACCTGTAGGTCGGTTCCGGATCTAAGACGAGGGATGAACACTGCCTGTCATCTCTCGGGATTAATGCTTTAATTAATTAGTGTACTCAGAACCAACATTCACTCATTTGACAAGCGCGAATCTGGCAACACTGGTCAAGAGTCCGGGTGCCACTGACTCCGATGGCTTCCGCAGGAGCAGAAGTAGCTCTTCGCCACTTCGCAACGGCGGCCACGCGGCTGACGGCGTCCCTCGACAGGGCACAAGCGCCGGCTCACCGGTCTCCAAGCACCGCCCACATGTGACTTTCGGTTCCCTATTTATGTAAGCTGCTCCTCTCTATAGGATAAATTACTCGAAACGTATGCCAATACCAAAGAGTAGGCGAGATGTACCAAACAAACGTTATGGTATTTACTAGGCTGTCCGGGTGACGCCGCGTCTATGGCGAAGGTGCCGACGTTTCGGTCGCCATTCTGCGACCTTTCTCAGGCCATAATGCTTCGGGCGTAACACCTTCGCCATGGACGCGGCGTCACCCGGACAGCCTAGTAAATACTGACTCCGGCCGCGGAAGCCTACGCTCTCAAACATTATGGTTTCACTCTGCACAGTAGTGCGGATTACGCTGGGAGTATTTGAAAATTCAAAATGTTATCGTTAAGTTTATTTCTTCTTTAAATTATTACCACAGATAAAACTCTTACAAGAATGGAACTCTCAAACAAGATACCCTTGTTTTTGCTGGACGCTCTGAAGTTTCGAAAATTGTAGACGCTAGAAATAATGCGAGAAAGTATATGCTGCTGTTGTTCTCAGTTCTTTACAAATTAGATACGTTAATCTGCTCTTAAAGAACAAGATTAGAAACTAAGTGTTCCTTTGAAATGCATATATAGCTGTATTTATTTCAATCGCACTCCTCTCGAGAATACGAGGCGGCACGGTACCAATAAAAGGGTTTAGTGGTTGATCTGTCTATTCAGTAGAATACGTTTTTGAGGAATGCAGATGCCAAACGGAGACGTACACAAATCTAACTTTGCTCAAAACACGTAATTATTGAAGGATTTTTGAATATGTATATATATGTATGTTTATATATATATATATATATGTATGTTTATATATATATATATATATATATATATATATATATATATATATATATATATATATTGTTACGTTATTTTCTCCTGTCTGAACTGATCAAAATATTCTCTTCCATAAAATTTCATGTTTAAAACTTCATCATTTATCATTTCCTGCAAATTGTATATTATAAAATTTCACAACTGACCTGTATTAGTATGTTGAAACTCAGGAAGCCATACACATTACATTAACTAACAAATAGAAATGCCGTGTCCACGACAAAAGGTAATAAAGACAAAACTCGATGCAATCATAATTTTACTCCATGAATCATTCTCACGAACCGAATGAAAATAGGTAGTTTCAGGTGTCTGTTTTATCCTACGTTTACAGTGTTGGTGTCATTTCAATTTCGTTGCAGGGCTCGTCGAATGTGCACGTAATACACACGTAGTACAAGATGTGACTGCGTTTCGTGACAACGCATTGCACAAACACGCAGAGACTCGCGCAAACACACATACGAACTCATCCTACACATATACAACCATGTCTATATGTTCCCGGAAACTCTGGTTCATTACACTGATTGCTGTGCAATAAATTCATGTTTTGATGCAGGAGGTAATTTTAGAACATTGTAATTAGCTTGTAGCCAAAAAAAGGCCGCCGTTGCAACCTCTCTTCCCCTGACGGCCTAGTTTCCGTTTGACACAGATACAACGCTGGGGATGAGGAGACGTGAGGTTCTGCCATTGCACGAACACGAGGCGTCCGTGTAATACATCACGGGGTAATTTCCCGCGCGTTGTAATTCCGAAAACGGAGGTCCCCCTGGTCAGCTGGTCGGAACGGGACGGTCCTGCATCGCAACTACTGCAAATCATATGAAACGTATGACCTGGCTGGCTAGCAATCTTTTCACTTTTTAGGTGCTACTTTTTGGAGGCATGACTTTTAAGGGTCTAGTGAAATTAATACAGGTTTGTACGAGTAAAAAATCATTAAATCCAAGACGTAAAAAGTTAGTGAAATTCGGAAGTACAATTGACAATTCAGAAAACGCAAGGACAACTATGTTTTTAGGGAATTATAGATTTTACTATATATAGTATAAATAGTTTGAATCACGTTTCTTGATTCATTGTTGCCGTGGAAGTTAAATTCATAAACGTTACCATACTTTATTGGCTGATGTATATGTGGAATAATTTGTAAACATCTCATATCAACTCAGATCATCGGATTGGGGATGGTATTTCAATCCTTACTCACATCATCAATATCCAGGGAATTGGAATACTTGCAGTTCCGGTTTGTAACCACCTCCACAAGTGAAATGACGTCCAACGCATACTGTGTTTGGGAGTAGACCCATGTTGTTGAACGGATCCGAGCCGCATCGGTTCCAATTTAAAATTCTAGACTGTAAACTAAATTTTGTCATAATTTTTAATTAGATATCAATAATTGAGCTTGAGAAAAATACTTTACTTGAATGAAGCCAGTGACAGGTTTATATTACTACGTTAGTTACAATTGCCTTTTTCATTCATTTCTATATTTTCCATTTCTTCAGCTCTTCTCGTCAATCCAATATATCCCTCATCCACATTCCTTCAAATCACCTTCCAGTATCAACTTTATCCTCCTCTCTCTTATGTCCCTACGATCTTGCAGAAACATCTACAATTAATATTTTTTTCTTGGCGCGTGAACACTTTGACAATTATCTAATATTTCACTGTTCTTGCCAAGCTTCGTTTATCTTGAACAGTAAAGTTTAATTGTACTTTAATTGAACAGTAAAGTTACAACTACCGAGGGGTAAACGATCTCGTGCATTATCCAGGAAGGGGACTGCTTACTCGCGAACGGTCTGTTAGATAACTTTGATGAATGAATAATTTGACTTATGTAAATAATAAATATTGCAACATTGTAAATATGTGCTTACATATTTACTTATTTAAACGCAGCCATGATTTATTTACAAATTCCCACTTTTTTTGCAACACTACTAAACACTTTTTTTGCAACAATATAGGTATATTTAATACAATATTTGTAATTTTAGTACAATATTTGCAACTTTAATGCAGTTATCTGTGAAATAAAAGCCGATGTATCGTCCTAACAGCAGTGTATTTAACTTCATTTTACTAAGATTTAAAGTACCAGCAAATTTTCAACAAGTATTCAAAATTTTAAGTTTGATTGGTCACGATTTTTTGTCTACTGTGACAGACGTTGAAATAAAACAAAATAAAAAACTTGTGGAAAATAGAATTATATTTTGAACAAAATCTCATTATAAACCATATATATGATTTTAAGCTAAGTAAAGAAAATGGAAGCTTTAAAAACGATCGGTTGATCTCTGAGTGCTTCCCTCCACCCCGTTGGTCATGCTGGGAGTAATACGCAGGGAATTGAAACATCTGCGTTGTCCGTCACCGCGGAACCCAACGCATCCACGTGGTTAGAGGGGGGGGCAGTCCTACTTAGGCCAGCAGGTGAGCGGTGTCGCACGCCAATTAGCGTCGAGGGAGGTGATGCGGCGGCGGCGGAGGTGCGTGGGAGGCAGCCGCGCCAGAGCACACGCCGGAGGCCGCAGCTGCCTAATTGCCCGGCGGCGTCGCAGCGCGGCGAAACGTTGCGGCGGCGATGGTGTAACGGTTAGCGTACCGGCCTATTGTTCGCGGGATCAAACCCGATGGATGCCGTGGATTTTGCTGGGATCGAAGCCGTGGATTTTTAAAGGCGAAAAAATCCTTCGTACGCCTTCCTTCGGAAGGGAAGTAAAGCCGGCTGTCCCATATTAGTAGATTTACTTACATGTAAAAGATCCTCAAGCCTAAACGCCGTAGCCTCTGAGCTAAATTCAAATCACCTGTTTCGTCGCCCAAGAAATACCACCTTTCTCCGCTACGTAACGTACTTCGTACGGAGCGTAACGAAATTTGCGTGGTCAGACGGAAGAGCAGGCATCATGGTCTCGCCACGTAAAATAAGGCAAATTCAATTCAATTCCAAAACGTGGCCCGGCGGCCGCCGCCTCCTCGCGATGCCACATCTATCACCCACGCAGCGCTGCTGTCTATAGTCCCTCACAACATCACACGTGCGGGACGCGATCATTCTTGGCTTGTCGGAATTCGTAGATGGTGGTGGCGGTCGGTGAATGGTTAAAAGTACGTCGCGGAACAGCCTTCATTGTGTTTCAGAAATACACACTCACACGAGAAAACAGAACAAGTAGAGGAGATGAAGAACAAAATATTATTTTTAATGAAACCTAGGTCTAAGTAGATGGTGCTGTGCACTTTGCGTTGTCACAATTGATACGTAGGATGTATATGAACGAATTGTTACGACACACACGTTACCATGTCCCTGCAGATCGTCAGCAGATAATTTATCTTGTCATTAATAGCGTGTGTGATTCCATAGATCACAGGGTAGAGCATTTTTGTTTATGACATAAGAGCCTGGACTCGCGTACTGAGTGGTTAAAAAATTGTATCTCATTGTAATACATTTTCAGTATTACGTATGTGCTTAATTAGAACTGTTACACCATCTTGGTGGAAGTCTGGGTCACTGATTTCCAATGCGCGCAGAAATTTAATTCTTTCTCATTCTGGCGTTCTGTGTGGTGTCTCTGATTTTAGAAGTTACTAAGGAACTCGGAAAAATGGATAAACCGTACTTATTTGGTTTTGATTTGACACATTTTTAAATGGGAACGTTAAAGTTGGTACTGATTTCGCGTTCCCTCGAAATCTGTTACTGCCGTTCACTCACGCAACGCAGTGTGTTATCATGCAACAGATCTTGTTCCATGTTTTTTGAAGAATTCGAAGAGGTAACTGACCTGCAATATATCTTTGAATTCATCACTTCTAATTTCTAATCCCATTTAACACTGTCTTCTAAATACTTTAATATTATAATTTTAATTAGTCTTGGTTTAAACTTATCTTTGCAAATACCTGTAATATTTGTAAAATTTCGTCTTCATTGGATATAAATAAGCTTTCGTGTATATCTTTCCTTATGATGATTTAAATTCCGTCTGATTAAAATTATAATCTATCCTTATATTGGTTACTTTATTACAAGCAATTTGATTCATTTTTTTCGCATTTCACTCTTCCTTGAAATTTTGGTCAAAAGCAGTATTTCTTTCACACCAACGAACGATTTCGCCTTTTCTCTCTCTCTTCTCTCCTTTTCACTCATTCCTCTCTTCGCCGTGTTTGAAATGAGATCAGAATCATTCACTCCTCTTTCCAAAAAGTCAAAGAGCCAAACATTCTTCCACAAAATTTCAGTTTCTCTCCTCCGTCGCGCAGAATTGAAATTCGCCTCCCGGACATCCTTCTCCTTTCGCCGACCTGCTTATCTCCCCGCGGCTTTCTCACGTACTGGTGGAACGTGGAGCGACGTGAGGCGCAGTTTATGTTTTCCCAGATGAGATTGCGTCGCGCACGGCGACTCGGCGAGCTCGTTTACACAGAATTTTTTTCTACCGCGGAACAAACTTCCAGAAACCTCTGCGCGCCGGTCCCTCGAATTCCGAATCCGAGTCCCGCCACCCGAGTCGCGGCGTCTCACGGCCCTCGGGCGGAGCGGGGCGGAGCGGGGCGGAGCGGGGCGGAGCGGGGCGGAGCGGGGCGGAGCGGAGCGGAGCGGAGCGGAGCGGAGCGGAGCGGGGAAACTGATACGCACAGGGGCTCGTGTGAAAGGGAGTGCACGGCGATGCCGGCGGAGTTGAGCCCCTCATTTTCGGAATTGGAAGTAATCTGTGCGTGCGAGGAGGGGCGAGGGGGAGTTGCGAAGGGATCTGGGGAGGGGAGTTCCGTGTTTAGTTTCCATTACCGCCGCCCTCTACGCTCGCGACACGTCGTACCCGCGAGAAACTGAGCTCTTTAAACGGCCCTTCGGCTAATGAAATTTGCGGTATTAGCAGGGGGTTGGCATGTGCTTAATTTGCGTTTGCGAATCGTAAAACGATTTTCTATTGCTGTCGTTGAGGGAGGGGGAGGTATTTTGTAACAAATGAGTTACAATACGATATTTTGTGAGTTGCCATCTATTATGCGTGAAACTCTCTGAATGAACATTTCAGCCTATGAGAATGAAGGACGTGAAAGTGTTTAATGTACTGTCTACATAAGAATAGAAGTACGATTTACATAGCTAAGATGTAAGAGCATTGTGTAGTGTTGACATTAGAATCTACTATGTATCAAATTACTATTTTAAAACAGGTTGAAGTGATTCCAAGTACATTTAAAGTGGTTGAGGATGCATTATATGTACTAAATAAGAACTACTGGATTTTATATTTGACTTCTTCTCTAAAAAACGACACAAACTTTTATCAAGGGAATTATTTCATCACACTACGAATATTTTTGGTGAAATACACGTGAAGCACACGTTTTCTGAAAGGCCACACAGAGTTTTTGGACCTTTTGGTTTGTAATAGAATGAAAAATTCTGAAATTGAGACTTCTACTATAGAAAAATATATTACATATTCATTTTTAAATATTGACAGAAAAATATCACACGTTTCACTCTTAGAAAGTTGCGCATTAGTGCCATTATTAGTCACATGCTATGCCTGGCATCTTCAATCTTTTCTTTCTAATATTGCTAAGAATGATTGTCATTTCGCGTTTTATTTGTCTTGTTGTTCACTTTTCTTGAATAAATGTTTCTATATTTTTAAACTTAAAAGTTAGGAAACGAATTTTAATTGTTTAGCTTCTTATTGTAACTAGGACACTATACGTTCGTTTTTATTTATGAATGAAAATTCTAAATAGTAATACTAATTTTTGTTAAATATTGCTACTAATCTTTTATTGGTCATACGTGTAACAAATAATTCAATTTTCTAGAATACAACGGGAAAATGTGTACGTGCTTCCCTTGTCACGAAAAATGCATTCTGTTTTAATCTTACTGACGCGCGTAACATATTTCCTTTTCTCGGAGCGAAGTTAAACACGCTATTGAAGAAAACTGAATTCCATGAGAGTAGGTCAATATTATTTTATTTGACAGTTATCACAGATATCAGTTATGATCTGGATACCGTTGTAGTCCCTACGTATGTACTTAAATTTTAGGTTTCCAACATAATATAAATTAGTTAATAACTTGAGCCTACACATATGTTACTATGCTTGTAAAAGATATTTTATACAAGGTAATCAGGAATACAAAGGAATTCATATATTACTACATTCCAAGAAATGTTTACTCCATTAAGAGATCGATAGTTCAATATCCAGTCAGCTTAGTCAAGCTTAGTAGTTGAAACCAGTATCCCATACACGGAGTACAGTAAAAGATTTTTCGATATCAGAAAGTAAAACAATAGAGGAATCATCCCATGGTGTAGATGTAAAAACGGAGGAAGGACAGACCCCGCAGGGGAAAGAAATAACTTCCCACCATTCATTCCCTTGTTGCATGTACTTCTCCAACGTCCCTCTAAAATAATAAAAAACGACATATCCAAGCACACATCCTGTACAATTGGAGAGGCTAACTTTTCTGACCTGTCGTGTTTATGGATTCCTCGGTGAAAATGAAGTCCTATACCTGAGCAACAACCTAAACAACTGTTCACGGTACGCGACTGATCCTTTTCAACCTACTCTTCTTTATCGTCCTTAACCAAACAATCCAGAATTACTCTCAGTGAGCAAATCTCTTGCAAGTGTCGAGGATCAATTGTGCAGTGACCAAATACGAGTACTCCGAAGTACTATTTGTCCCTTAGCGTACGACAAACGAAGTATTAAAACATGTTGTATATTGGTTTCGATTTTTGGGCAGAACTTCAGTTATTGTTCCTCTTTTTGGAAAACCTTACCTTCAGCAATGTGTCAAGGAGTTCATGCAATAGCAGACGTCACGTAGTGGTGTGAAAAGGTTTTACAATGTGTACATAGAACGTCAGCAACCTGTCATTTTATTATTATTATTATTACTATTATTATTATTATTATTATTATTACTATTATTATTATTATTATTCCAAAAGCGTGGCAAGTTATTTTATTGTAATATATTAAATTCTAATTATTACTTATGACTATTTAATGTAACAATGTTAGTACTACTAATAATTTGTTAGGCACATTCAGAGGAATGAAAGTTTTTGATATCTTTCATTTATAAATAGTTATTATATAGGAAATGCCGATCCGGTGGCCGAGATCGCTAAGGCAGTAGTGCCGTAGTGATGTTGTACCGAAAGATCGCGGGTTCGAGTACCGCCTCGGGCATGGTTGCATTGTGTTCGTCCTTTCACCCCCTAACATCATCATCATCATCATATCAGGGAAGGCAACGGGAAACCACCCTGAATAATTTATCCCAAGAAAACCCGTTATGGGTCACCTAACTTTCGTATATGGAAGATAGGACCAAAGAAGAAGATATAGAAAATATTATATCTAACACATTGATAACATATCTCACGATGACATTACGAAGCAAATAAATATTTACCATCTCATTTTGGAGGCTGGAACCACTTTTTTTATCCTATGAGCGCGTCGAGTTACGTTCAGGCAACCGTGCGTCGCGAGCAGGAACCTGCCGAGCTGCGCGTCGTCGCCGGTTCGCGCCGCGTTAATTATCCACGCTAATTACCTGCGCGTCTCCTGAGATCGCGCTTCGGGACAGTAGAAGCAGCTAGCGAGGAGGCAGTCGGGCTGGTGGTCGGGCGCGCGGCAACGACGTCGCGGATTCGCAGGACGCTGATGGTGGCAGACAGAGTCATCGATAGCAGTTTCTCATGGGAGGGAGTTGAGGAAATATTTTTTTTATTATTTTTTTATTTTTGCAAATTTGTAAACAGTATACAAAAGTTGTATTTGCTTAATACATATACAATATAGGCTGTATACATAACAATACAAGTATTGTACAGCATTAGGCTAAATACTGTGCACTTTGTTGTATCTCTAAACCATACCGATCCTTTCACATGTTTTCTAATATACATCTCACCTTTTTCTGAACATTTCATCTTCCTCACATTTTTCCTTCCTCAAAAAGTCGACATCAGTCTTCAGACGTTTCCTATCTTCTCCTTCCATCTCACATATAGTACATTTTCCCTCTCACTACGTAGCCAATATCTACTTGATATGCTTTCATTTCCGAGCCTATACCTCATTACTCTTCGTCTTTCACGTTCCTTACATTTCCCTTTTAAATAATTTGGAATATCCACCAACTGAATAATTTCGAATAAATACCCCTAACTTTTTTTTGTGGTGTAAACATCAACTGAAATATTTGCTTCAATGTTTGAAGGAGAATGTTTATTGTTGTAGTTGATAGCTATGAAAAAGTAGCAGTGACCGTCTTTTGAACAATGTGCCCTTTTAAGCGATCCGAAAACCAAAATCGCCCTGAGGAGATGCTAGGCAGGCCTTCCTCCTCTTGTTGATTACTAGCTCATATGTTGCACACGTTCTGAGACCAGAAGAGGAAGTGTTTTTTTACTGGATTTGGGAGGACAGGGACGCCTTTTTCATATTGCATCAACGTATCATGGCATGTAGGCGATGTTGCATACTAGCAAGAACCAAGTGGCGGGCGGATAGAGGTGGAATACGGTGTAATCTCATTACTTGAGCTGGCAGAAACCCATATGCAAAGTAGCAAACGGAACCTAGAGATCTTTCTTTCTTATTCCATCGGAAGTCGACATACGTAAACAAATTTGTTGTATGTTTTTTTCAAAGGGTCATGGGAAATTTATTTCTTTGTCTTTTTTCTTTAACAAAAGTGCAAGTGCCGCTAAAATGGATCATAAATGATCAATGTCGCTGAACACTCGTCTGCATTTTGTACTAGATTTCCGACTTGGTTCATGATGAAATATGGAGATGGGTCTAAATACTTCAGCTTGTAGTGTCGTCTGGTCTGGGGAAAGTACTTTTGTATTTGAAGGTTTAGCAATGCTCGGCAGTGACATTGAAAAGAAGTGCAAACAGATGGAGACTTCTGTTGGGATAAGGTTACATTCTATTTTTGGGTCGCGTGAATACACATAAATTGGCATGTGCGTGCTTGGGTTTCAGCTCATCCAAAATTATACAACATAATATGAAATGTGTTAAAATTGTAATATTATCGATTGTTAGGGAGCCACTATCTAGCCATAGTTGCCAACGATCTGATCAACATACTAGTATATTCCTTAGATTAAAATGTGCGAAGGTGGACTCTTCAAGGGTGCACAGGTTGAGGCGTATTGTCTCCCGGGCAGCCAAGAATCTATTGAATCTGGCCGCGGAATTCTACGTTAGCAATTTCTGAATTTTTGGAACAATTATTTTTCTATGAATTATGTTCATTTAATATTATTTAAATATATATTCAATGTAGTATGAGACAGGCAAATAATCATTATTGCCTTTTTTATTATAATACACGGATCACTGCTACTTTATGTGATACTTTACAGGAACATATTATTAATTTATAAGAGCTTTAAGAATATCTACATGTGTTGCAGATCATTTAATGGAATTAAATTAAATAGTGCTGTGTATTATAACGGAATTTCCGTTTTACGAAATAGTACTAGAGTCGCAAATCTAAAATCTATTAATTATGAGAGAAATGTCATTTTCATATTTTGAATAAAATGTTTGGTTTCCCACCTAGATTAAAAATGTAAAATAATTATTAAAATATTTGAAATATGAAAAATATTATAACACAAACATGAGTATGATTCGTTGAGTAGTACGTTGTCTTCGCGACTCATGCTGGAACTTCGCCAAAGCCATTGTTAAATACGTAAACAAATCTATGAACAGTTGCATACATATACAGGGCCTCCGAGACCCTAACGGTTCTTATTTCGCTTTTTACTCTGCACAGCTACATTCATGAGAGCTTGTCCTCTGTGTAATATTCCTTTAATTTTCATTTTCATTTTATTCACTGTCAAAGGAAAATTCTTGGAAGTTATATAGCTAGGTCCTGAAATGTGATTCTATTTCGACAATGCATATCCAGGGATTTTAATACCCTAATAATAGTTATTTAAATAAATTTGTTTCAAATTAAAAATTATGAAAAAATGAAAATGCCAAGAATTTTGAAAAAATCTAAAATTTAATTCGAATTTTTTGGGAGCTTCATGCGCCGGGCCTCAAAGGTTCTTCAAATACATTCATGTAATTTCCGGGCCCAAGCACATAGGATTAAATTAAGAGCTCCGGAACAAGAGATCAACAAAAAACTAGCAATGATACTGATGAATCTGAAGCTCGATGGTATTTTCTATTCTCTGGTAGATCCTTTTTGCACTTCTGATTCACCTAATTTGAATGAATGGTTATGAATGGGAATAAAATGAATAATTACAATTAATGAATGAACATGTGTTTTAAAAGGTTTGTGAACAAATTGTTATTACATAATCTAATAAAACTATTTTATACATAAATAACAAGAGTGCAAAAGATAGCTTTGCTAAATTTGGTACCAATGGTTTAATGAGCTTAAATTTAGATACGGAACCGTTGTGCCGCCTTCCAGGTAGAATCTGCAGCTTGTTCCTTTGGCGCCACAACCGTTGACTAGAATCACCGTTGGCTTGATTATGGTCGTCATCTTCACCACCAATACCACTTGTAAAGGTGTGCAAGTTTGTTGAATTTGACATGTTCGACAGTATCGCTGATTACGACAACACGACCGATTACGAGGACTATTCTCTGGAGTTATGCTTTGCAAAATGGCGAGTGAGCGCACAGGGCTCCACATGATTCGGCTGCTAACGAAAGACTGACATTTTCTTGCCTTCTGCCTAGGAGCGCGGGAACTTCGGCAACGATGCTCGGCCCGTGTTAGACGCTTTATATTAAAATGAGCGTTTTGTAACAGATACTTGAAAAAACTATTCTGTCAATTGCAACCAGCTAATCAAGTACCTCCTATTTTGTGGAAAATTATACCTTTCCCCATTCTTTGTAAAATAGCGTTGCTTGTCCCTCTCCTGTGCCTGGCAGACTCCGTATCCGTGAGTCGACGGCGTCTCGTACCTGTTGCGTTCATCGATATTTCCTTTCCCAACGCAGCCTGAGGGATAATCGCGTTTGGTAAATCTATTCTCCGCACGCAGAGCTCTGAAATGTTTTCAGTGTTTAGTGAAGATATTACAAAAAACGATCGCTAACCTTTCTTATTTCGTTATATAACGCTCTTGTTAATGGTTTGATATCGTGAAACATACCAACAAATTGTGTCAACTCTATAATAAACGTTCAAACTCAAAAGTCGGGGTTGATAGGTTACTAGCCTTCTCTTTGAGAACCATTCACTGCCCCCCAAGAATTACGAACAATATCCAAAAGCAATGAAACAATGTTCATTGAAAAACTCAAATATTTGATTTTCTTACTTTGCTGTATTCTCTTTCTACTCGTACCCGGAAGATTCTCAGAGAGTAAAACTATCTGACGTGTGAGAGAGAAGTACAATCTACGTACGTTTTCTTGAGCTCTACAATCTCTTTTTCACCTTTTAACCACAAGCAGGTGAATGATGAATAGAAGTACCAATAAAGCAAGTGATAGCAACATTTGAAAAAGTAAAAAATGTTCGCTCTCGAGTTATAGAAAACTTATTTGCATCAGTAAAAGATTAATATTTTTTGATTTTTTTTGTATTGCTAACTAAATAACCCAAACTCCCTCTTCTCATCCTATAATTCGCCAAACGAGAGCTCAGAAATACGTAAGCGAAGGGAAGCTACCTTTATGTTTAGAAGCAAAAGAAGGGGTAATCTCAGTAGTTGCTTAATGGATCAGAGAATCTGGTTAAAAATCTGATATAGATGGGAGTCAATGATCCAAGCGTCGATGTACATTACTTGTAACGGCATATAATGTAAATTTTAAAACAACATACAACTGTTAACGAATTAAATACACATCATTGTTGAAATAAATACGGTTTTTAGTTATGATGAGTAGCAGAGTTTCTATTTTATATCAACAGATACTCAGCAGAAAATGTTTTACTATTTGCTACTAATGTGTGAAGTTATGAAATACCAATTTGATATTATTGATATGTAGGGAACAATTCTACTTTTTGTGTAGTCTATTTTTGCAGTTTCGTGAAGATATATTCCGTGAAAATATTTAATTTATCGGAATTATACGAAATTATTTTATTCATTGATTTTGAACAGTGTACCTGCTTTGTGGAAAACCTTTTCCGGTGATATCGTCCAAGAGCATTTTTCAGCCTGTCCGCTAGTTACCAATAAAACATCATTTTTTCTCATCAAATCTAAGACATTTACTACTCCTACTTGTCTAGCAGCGTTACTCCTCTCTCATTTTTTTCTCACACCTCATTTATTAAAAGATCTTTTAATATTTCATATATTTTATTATATTCTTAGATTATATAATAAATACAAATACGGCGTTTTGATTTGAACCGCAGGAAAAGAAAATTAAAAAGTAAAACAATATTTTTATGTTAATATCAATGATAGTATTATTCAAGACACTTTACATATTGTTTTTTTAAGGATTTGAACCGAAACTCATTCTAGTTACGCAAAATATGAATTTCTTTGCTATGATTCTTTTATTAAACCTTTGTCATATCTATTGAGCCATTTGTAGTGATGCATACTTGGGTAAGCGCTACAGGAAATGCAGATTTCAGTACTCTGCGAACATAGAGCGAATTCATCTCACCCTCAGGGGAAATAAAAATAATTGATGAGAGCGATTTAACAAAAACACTGCCAAAATGAACAATTTTTTGGCATCGATTCAGCGGTAATTGGAATACTTCACGTCTCTCAACCGCAAGGAATGTGAAATAAATTTTCTAGCTGTCCCATAAATGTGCTGCTTAGCTATAAATTTCTTCGGAATAATTTTCGTATTCAACGCCCTGAGAAGTCAATAAAGCTATTTCCAACAACTAATATGGGTCTTAAATCTACTCACAAATATAAGTGTACGTACCCTTCAAAATACCATTAGTTGACAATGAATTCCTTTCATGCGGACAGTTTGCAGAAAATAAAGCACGAAAAATATGTTATGAGTATTAAAATGTTAAAATATTAACTCCATATCGGTGAAGTAGAATGCTGGCGTCAATCCCCACTACAATCGGAATTAAATGTCTTTGTAACTGGCTCTACCGGTAACAATTACACATAATTTCACCAGAGTATAATCTTGTGATTCTACAAAAATATTCTTTTTTATACCATCATTATACACAATATCTTATGACATCGAAAATCGTACAGAAACTGTAGGATTCTGAAGGAAGTTCCATAAAATAACATACGTCATCAAAGAATTGTCGGGAGTACGGCGTTTTTACTTTCTCGTAACAGAAAACAAGAATTACAAATCGCCAATCACGCACTACGAAACTTCAATTTAACTAATAATATTTTAAAAAACACTTACTAATAATGAAAATAATACGTGCAGTTCGAAACATTCGTAAAAGAAAATCCAGAAACTGTTGTGTCATTTGACGTATGAGGTTTAGAAGATTCGGCTGTATTCGGTGTCTCTCCCTCAGATACAATTGCCCTGGTGATTCTAACCTTATTTGCTACTGTGGCGTCGTTAACACGAGGGCCAGAACCGTTAGGTCGGTGAAAGTACGCTGCGGGGGAGGAAGGGGTTGAGCCTGAACATCCGGGAGTTTGCGCTCGGGCGGTTGACTCAGGTAGTGCCGCAGAGCCAAAAATACCGGAGGCTGTAAACTCCGAGGATGCTGCCGGCGAGCCTCGTTTACGGAAGCAGGCAGCCAACCCTAAGAACCCTGTGTGGGGGCATTAACCAAACCTGCGAGTCTCGCGCCAGCCGGCGAGCCTACCTATGGAACAGTGGTGGGGTGTCAGCCTCAACTATTTAACGCGGCGCCATCTGCGCCCGCGTTCTCATTCAGTTTGCATCGGGAAGCTTGTACGTGTGTACAAGGGTGTAGGAGTGTGGGCGAGATGTCCGGAGAGTAAGGGCCAGACAATCTCGCGTGCTGTAGGCACACGGTCGCCACGACCGGGTTAAATTTTGGCGTCAGGCCATGTGACGGTAATTGTCACGGGACCGAGGTCCGACAGCGCGCATCACGCGTGGCTTGTGTTTTCTGCGGTGAAGCAGTGTTCTGAAAGGAAAAGGTTGCCGGAGTATTTTAATATTAGCAATTCATTGTAACTTGTAAATAATCTTTGAATATATTATTTTTATTTTGTTATTGAAATTTATTTCTTATTTCACTACGTCACACTACTAACTCCTTAGTGTATTGTAAATCTTCACTAGATTAATACCATTCGTATTTTTCTCATCCATGCAAGTTACAAATTTATCATTTGTTTTTCCTAATTTTGATGTGATTTTCTAGGTATTAGCAACAATTCTGCTATACCTGCTTCATTAAATATACCTCTGGTAGTTCCTCTGGTAAATCCATTTAACAATGCACAATAAACACCCCGGCAAAACACGGCCGCTTCTATTGCAATTGACCTTCGCCTACATTATGTGTGTAACATACCATTCTACTTCCAGGTTTAGTAACCATTTGACCTTCGTAATAATTTGATAATGACGTGATTCAAACAAATATCGTAGTCAATTCGTTTATGTTACTTTTTTGCATTCATTGGAATAACTACATCCACTCCTACGTCATGCACGGGGCTATTATTATTCGTGCAAAAAAGAACATTATATAATAATGGCATAATATTCTATTAAAGATAAAATTCAGAATCTGTTATACATAATATGGCCGACGTACAATAGCTTTGTTTTCATAATAATGGTTTGTCCCTAAAAATATATATTATAAACATGTAATAAATCATGGCGAATAGTTACGATATTGTGTGAAGAAAATCTAATTGCTATAAAATATAATACGTGATGCATTATGGGGATACTTGATGTACAGCTGTAGGACGGCCCATGATGTAGAGTCGCCATTGCATGTCATAAAACCTGGTGCCCGGGTTCAAGCCCAGGAAGTTCCAAGTGGAATTTGTGGTGGACGAAGCGATTTCGCGGCAGGTTTTCTCAGAGTACTCCCGTTTACCCTGCCGTGGATTCCACCTGATCGCAACATCATTCCATACCCTATCCTATAATTACCCATCGTTCTGCTAAGAACCTAGGGATCTCAGCGCCATCAAAACGCGTATTGTTTAAAAAACCTTTATTCGTAAAGAAGTATACATTAAAACTAATTGATCTATTTACAGATATATTACCCTTTTTTATTTTCCTTACACACGACTCCGTTCTCCTCATTATTTATTTACACAATTCACTCCAATCTGATTATTTACTTACAGTGTTCACATTTTCTACAGTATCACCCAGTCTGAAGCACTGTGCATGGTCCACTGCGCTGACCACAATTCACTCCGTAGACCACAATTCCCTGCGCAGACCACAATTCCCTGCGCAGACCACAATTCCCTGCGCAAACCACAATTCCCTGCGCAGACCACAATTCCCTGCGCAGACCTCAATTCACTGCGCAGACCTCAATTCACTGCGCAGTCCTCAATTCACTGCGCAGACCAGGGTCCACTGTACTGCTGTTTACCGCGCTGCACACTTCACAGATCAGCTTCCACTGCAGCTTTCAGACTGCTGAGTGCTGTTCACCCACTGCACCACTGTTCACCGCAATGCACACTTTACAACACAGCTTCCACTCAGACACACTGACGGACTCACTGATTACATACACTAACTTCGCGACTGCTTACTTCCGACTACCTCTCTCGCGGCCACCGGCAGCGGCGCACCGGCCGGCGCTGCTCTCGACACACCCGGCACTTACTCCACCTTTCCATGCGACTCGCAAATAGCCCGGAACCGTCCAGTTCAGAGGGGGGAAGGGGCGCCGACAGATGGCGCAATTCGCGGAGCGAATGCTGCAACATGCAATATTCGTTACAGTAGCAGATGATGCAATATTCGTTACAATATGTAGGACCCAGGTCTGGAGTACTAGGGAGAGGGAAATCGGGAGAAACGCTCCCTCCCAAGACCTTAGACACGGGTGTGAGAGAGTGGATTCAATGCCCGGTGGGGCGAGAGCAACAGCTGGATCATGGTCCCTGAAGGGGAGAAAGAGAGTTTGGTTTAGATGTCCTAGGTATTATACCCTGCCAAATTAGTAGTCCCATGTTAATAGATTTACTTGCATGTAAAAGATCCGCGATCGCCTGTTTCTCGCCCAAGAAGTACCTCCTTTCTCTCCTAGTTGGTGAAAGGGGCGTAGCGAAATTTGCGTGGTCAGACGGAAGAGCGGGCCTGATGGCCCGAGTTTCGTCACGTAAAATAAGGCTTCAATTCAATTCAAATTTGCATTTCTTATCGCGTAGTTTATTAATGAACATATTTATAGTGATCTAGAGACGTAATTGTAACCAATAGTTGTAAAATAATAACTTCAAACTAATCTTCAGAATTCAAGATTACTACAAAAGAAGTATAAGATCATCATTAAAATCACTATTGTCTCAGGAAATTAGAAAATATGCTATTCCAACTTATTGTGATGTTAATTTGAAAATCGTTAGTTATAAAATATTTACAAGCAATATGATAACGATTTAAGTCTTGCCGACTTTTCAAAAAGTATTAGGGATCCAAAATAAATCTTGTGTAAAAATACAATATAAAAGACATTAACAAATATGTTCCATTTTTCTTGGATATCGTACAAAATCAATTTGTTCCAACTTTCAACGAAAGAGAAGTCGCATTGTATTGGTAAAATGTTCTGGATTACTCGTCTTACATAACCGTTACTATAAAATATAATTGATACTTTCAAAGAGAAAATTAAAAAAGTTTTGAGCTGTTTTAAAAAAATAATTGACTAAAAATGTAATTTTTACGTAAAATACGCATGCATATTTTCGAAAAATTGTACATGAAAATTCAAAATCTGTCTATCAAGAGCTACAGAATATGTCTATCTAGCAACAGATTCTGTTCAGAAAAAATAATTTCAATATTGTAATTGCAGAAAACGGCGAAAAATCTGAACTTTTGCAATGTTTGAAAAGTCATGGATTTCAGAGAAAATGAGCTTTTATCCGAATTTTTGTTACTAGCGCCCGGCAATAAGATTAACAGTTTTCAAATACACACGATTTACAATACATACTCTTCATACGAAGTGAGCGGGAGTAATTAAAAAGGAATATAATTTTCATTCATATCTTTGTGTAATGCATACAGAATTTTGAAAATTAATTTTAATTTTACAATAACATAATTGATAATTTTCATAATTTAAAAAATCAAGGGAATATATGTTAAAGGGTGCAATTGTTAAAAAAATTTCATTTGGAATTGCATCGTGATCAAACTTTTGAATACCTGTTAAAAATGCATCTCTATACACACCTAACCTCTCTTATCTGCGGATTCTGCGTTCCAAAAATCAGAGCATCATCTGCAGCGCTTAATCAAAGGGTCGCTCATCAGACCTGTCCTCTACCGGCGAAGATAGCAAATGATCGCTGATACATCGTTGGATCTATTTCTTCCTCTTTCGCGAACAACCCATCACGAGTGCGGGAGGAGGGGGGGCGTGGCAGTTCCCGGTAGAGGGACAATTGACGAGGTACTGAACGTATTTCGTGGAGGGGGGCGTGACGTTAATGAACGCAATTTTGATTAATAGACGATTCTATCGGGCCGCAGTGACGGTGAGCTCGAAGACGTTGATGGATTGCGGGAGTCGCTGAGCGCAACACCGCCCAAGTGCTGTTGTGCGGCGCTCAGTCAGCGTCACGCAAAATACTGCAGAAGTTCTTGCATGCCGGATGGAGTTTAGCGTAGATGTGTGATTTTCTTTTACAGGGAAATGCAATGAAATATTTTATTTTCTATAATCAGGTGCCTTACAACATTGACATCATTAAGCTTTATACTACAAATATTCACGTCTACCAGACACTAGTACTCTTACTACACTCATTGACATCTTCTGTGCTTTATGAGATCCTTGTGTTCTGTGATCTTCATTTTTGTTTTCAGTGTGATAATCCAAGGGAGATTTTTGTAAAGTGTCAATGATTGTTTTATTAATTTTTATACGTTTTTATCTCTGTTAACATCGGCGGAATACTTAAAGCAGACTGTTGGAAAAAGAGACTGAAATTATTTGAAAAAATACGAATAGATTTTTAGGGCTTTTTGAGTAATAGCTTTCTTCACCAACTCTTCTCACTAACGTACCCCTCTCAGACCCGGACTCATTCAATGTAAAGCTAATAAATAAAGAGAACTCTCGACAGGTTTACTTTGTGTAATTTCGTTTCTCCTGTTTTTTATGTTACCATTGCTCGATCGTTCATCGTATTTTTATCATTGTCATCCACTCTCTAAATCATCACAATGGGCCTCAATGACCCTAGTTTTGTGGGGCCTCGTCAACTCTAATATGTTGTACAATAATTTTTGACAGTATGAGTTTTAATTATGATATTTTATAATAATAATGATATTTTTAATACATTTAATAATCTTATTGCATCTCCTGAAACGGCATATCTCGTTAAGGAAATAGAAATAATATTACACTGGTTTCTCAACAGATTATTGATTTTTTTGCTAATGCTCCAAAATTGTATTTGTATGAAATATACTTCTACTCCATGCAATTCTACAAAACTGACACCGTGGCTACCTCGTTATTCTATTCCTAGTCTCCGGGGTAGTCTGAGAAATTTATATTTATTTATGGGTCATGATCAATCACCATTTATATTAACAATGGTAACTACTGCCCTGTTCACAATTACATTTTTTATGTTTAACATATACACAACTTTGAGTCCCTTAAAAATATAACAAGTTAACATATCTAAATGTAAAACTGTCATTTATACTTTTACGAAAATCAAACATACAAAAATTATCTCTTTGGTAATCTTTGCCTCATTTTGCCTTATTTTCCATCTTCAACTATGCTGCATTCCTATATCCTTCCGAATATATTCCCCTATTTAATATTTCTATCTAAAATTATATAAATCCAGAAAAGTACTTTATTAATTACTCATTTATTTTACTTTCCAAAAATGTTCATCGCAATAATGGTGATTTCTCCATTATTACTCTAAAACAATTCTGTAACACCTCCATTTTAAACCCACGTCCATTGCCATTATTTTTTACCTCAAACTCCATCTATCCTTCTTGTTTAAGAAAACCCACATTATTAAATAACAGAACATTCTTTCCTAGAACATTATGTTCTTCTTTCCTATAAACTACAGAAGTCAAATGTATAGTTCATTTCTATATGCTGGTGAGTTTTTTCATATATATTCCAACTTCATTTCCAACTTCATTTCTGCTACAAAGAGATGAACAAAAGTCATATTATATTTTGTTTATTGATTTCCCGAGAATTGTAGTGCATTGCATGTAGGTGTGTTAGTGTCTCGGAGAGAAAATATACTTTGTATAATATATACCACTAATTTATACAAAATAATATAAAATACATTAATCTAATTTAATATAAAAATTATTTTTTGAATATTTTTATTGTGTTTCGTTCCCATTTTTACAACAGTGTGTAATGGTGTTGAAATACGCCTTTTTTGCTAAACATTATCATATTCATTTCAATATATTAACATTCTTCCCAATAGTTTGTGTGTCAGTGAAACGTCTTTAATGCGTTAATTACCCTTGTGAGCGCTAGAAATAAACTGCTAGCGAAAGAAACCTAATCTGCCAAACTCTCCAAATTCATCAGAAATAAACCAAGCGTTTTATTCTTTATCGTTACACTGATGTATTGGGTGTTCATAATTATTTTTGTAGTTTTAGTTTCGCTGGCCAAGATACTGCATTGCGAATGTGCACCGATTTAATCGATAATCCAATAACAGGACGATATTGTGCTTACATGAGCTTCAGCCCGGTACGCTCGGCAAACACCGTGGAATATGTTTGTGCTTCGTGTCCGCTCATGTCTTGTAACGTGAGATCTCACAACTGCATGTGTGGGATCAAAGGCTGTAACATGAGTCAGACCGAAAACCAATATGGACTTACCATCTTCTGATGAAACGTAATATTACATCCGATCCATTTTATAACCCAAGGATTGGATATATTTGCGCGATTTATTGCTTGTCTGTAATATGTCGTCAATAATGTGTTATCTTAGTTTTGTTATCGTTAGCCTTTTTTCAAGATTTGTGCGTTATTTGTATGAGTACATAATGTAGAATGGAGACCTTTTGACATATTAAATTATTACGTACTCGTATATAAAATATCATCAATGATTCCTGATCATTATTCTCCAAATTCTTGATTTACAAATATGTGCTTTTGCAATTTGTTGAAGAGCGAAGTGTAGTACCCGTAAGTATACATATCGTAAGCAGGATCATATCTCGTTTTAATTTGTTTTAAACGTGAACAGGGCGTAACTTAGAACGTGTATTAACAACCCATGCTAGTGTAAGTTCCCTAAAAATAGTACAAATATAATAGAATATTTCGTGAGGAATTCAGAATAAACATTACACACATCCCGTGTGTATACGAAAACAGACTTTTAAGGGCCCCAAGCCGCTGTGTTCTGAGCGTGAGGGTAATTTTGTTTGCAAGATACCTGCGGCACGCTCTTTTGTTGTACATTTCTTCAATTGAACTGATATCTGCTAGGCTAACGTCATTAGCTGCAAGACTTGGTCGTAAAAAGGGGCACATTGAGACAATGCAAATGACTGTTTTCTTGAATACTTTTTAATCATCCTGGACGTACAACGTAATGCCTCACAATGATTATAACACATCTCTCACGGACCACAGTTGGACATGCCATTTAAACAAAGACACTCACTGACATTCGCATTACAAATACTTAATGTTAAAGCTAAACTAAATTGGGCTAAACAACCCTTTCAAAAAACCTATAATTTCGTATATAAAATACATTCGCAGACAATAACACAGTGGCAGCAAAACGAATAAAATCAATTCCATAGCTATATATAAGCGTTTATTCTATTTATTTTTAGTTATTATTATAATCTAGAGTGCATACTATATACCTGGTTAATAATAAGTCATAAAACATTGGCCCACTATCATCTTTTATTGACGAAATTTTGTTGAGTAGAACATTCAAATTTGTTTCTTGACGAAAACACTTTGTGCCAATAATAATAATAATAATAATAATAATAATAATAATAATAATAATGTTTTCCTATTAATATTTACACTAATAATAATAACAACATCCTGCTGTGGAGTAATTAAACAGTACAAAAACTTACTTCTTCGAGCACTGTACAAATTATAGTTATTATATTAGGTGTATTTCTTGTAGCTTCGCTAATTTGGTATTTTAAAAATATAACTAAAATATAGTATTAAAACATGATTCATTAATTACTTATTTACACGGAATCCTTCTTTTTATTGATTCTTAAATAAAATGATTTATTGACTTCTCTCTGGTAACTCTGGTAACCGATACTAACACCCCTACGTGATCGTTATAAGTAATTTATTTAGGTATAATTTGAAATACCCTTTATAAAAAGTTTCCAACTGATGCCAATAATTTTTCAATAACTTGAAATTAATAACATTTACGATAAAAGTACTCTCTCAGTGAAAACGCTTGTATAAACCGTGTTGATACGTTTACACTGTCATTGTTCTTATTTATGACAGTTTGTTTCGTTGACAATATAAAAGCTAAATACAATATTCAAGTATCTTGGTCAGTTTGTTTTTTTAGGAAAAACCTGCATTTTTAACTTCACCATTCAGCCAGTTCCTATATTTTTGGTTCATTCTCGACTATTAAGAACATATTACAAGTCCTTTTTAAATGCAGAAGAGAGTAGTTTTGGACTCGCGTTGCTATCCTGTAACGTGCGAATGCTCTTCTTTCTTTTTGGTGTACTTCCTTCCTTTCGTTCTGATTATCCGGCTTGTGTCCGTTTTCTCAGGAAATGAGACCGTTGGAGAAATTATCTTGGCAGTTCTACCCATTTGCTCTCTCCCTTGGGCCGTACGTTTCCAGTGTAGCCAAACCAACGAGCGAAGTTTTCCCATTAACTCCACATGCATATTAATAAAGTTATGAAAGCAATAACCCGCCGGAACAAAAGGAGAACGCGTGAAGTCGATGTTCTTATGAAATAGGTCTTAATTACTATGGATTTCCGGAGTTATGATTCTCTTACGTGTCCAATAAATGCACATCCAATTGAATACAATGGTCTTTCCTTACGACAGTTAAACTTCGTTGGATTAACAAAATTTATACTCATCGCAGGATGGCAGCGAAAATATTTCTTGCAGAGATTTTAAATTTAGGCGAGAAATAAGTTTTTTGTGGCTGCAAATTATTATATTAGAAACGAACCGTGAAAATCATTGTATATCTTACGTAATAGTTCAGCATTTCACATTTACTTTCTCTTGGAACCCTGCATTTCTGAGTCGAAGAAGCCTATTACGTTACATTGTGGAAACTGAATCAAGAGGTGATTCGCTGTACAGTACTTTGAACAACCAATTATTTACTTTTTATAGATGAACTCAATAAGTCCTCTCCTATTATAAATACAAAAAAAATGTTTCAATTTCTGGAATGAAATCGGAGGATGAATATGCCGGACATTTTCAATTAACCACGAATTTCGTCTTACTGGGAGTGCTCTTAATACATTGATCTGCAGCGTGTTTTACCGGGTTAAGTTCCGTTTTGGAAAAAAATCATTAATATTGGTTTAAAAATATTTATTTCTTGATGAAAGAACATTTCTAAACTAATATTGCATTTGTGAGTACAAGTGTTTGTGTACAAATTATATCTTTTTAATTTTCTCGAAAACGTAAAATATTTTCGGTGAATATGTGCTCGAAATTCCGCTTCTTCATGTTTTTTATATTGTTTGGACGGGAAGTGTTAAATGGACTGAATGAATGGAATAAGTGCTACATTCAGGTATTTTTTTTGTTTTTCAAATATTAAATAAATATATTTTTTTAAATATCTTTCATGTCGCCGGTATTTTTTGTATTTTCGCATTTGTGAGTACAATTTCTGCAAATACTTTTTAATGTAGTAACTCGAAGATTCGAAACTTTCAGGTGAAAACGTGCTTCAAATGCGCCTTTTCAAAATAATTTAAATAATATGTTTTAAGGACTTCAATTTATTTTCTAATAAAATATGAGGTTTTACCACTTTATATATTTAAGAAGATATCATATCTGTACATATCTTCTTAAATGTATTTTTTGTTGTCCTTCCAATAGGGCTTAAAAAAATGAGAAATGAACAAAATGGTTTTAGGCCCCAATAGATGGTAGTTGAGAAGAGGGAATGTCAAAATCCAAATGATAAACCAGGCTAAAGGGTTAAAGGAAACTAGTACGAGAAAGTGTCATTCTATGGCACTACTAGTTAATTGCTTTTATCTATCACACTAGTGAAAGTTTCTGGAAAACAGCATTTTCCTTTCTTTTCTTTTTATAAGCAGTCAGTGTTACACATTTTATTCTGGAATTTGTTCGGAATTGTTTGATATGATTTAATTTGTTGATCAGGAGTGGCAAGAAAAAGTTGAACAATGCTATAGACTATGGAACATCTAATTACACTATGATAGGTGTAATCAATATTTGCAGCGACAAACTCCTTCTCCACAATATCCATTACCTCGCTTGCTAACTTCTTTATTAGATTCAGCATTGTCAACATTATTAAAATTATAGAAGTGAACGTTCACCATCTCTTTTTTAAATATATCCTAAACCTACATTTGTTTCTTTAAACAACATTTGTTAGCATTTTTACATCAACTGAAAAAGGGAAAATAATTGTCATTATGAACAAGTCCGAGAATATAAACAATTTCTTAAGATTCTTGATTAAGGTGCAATTTGTGCTGGCAATGTAAGGAAGCATATTGTTGATAGAGACAAAAAAGACATGATCGTTTGTGGGCTGTTGAAACGCGATTTGTTGAGATAGAATTTGTAAAGTTACAAAATTATCAGTTTAAAGACGATAGCTTTTTAGCTTTACTTCTATTGAAAACTTTTGTTATTTGTTTCAATTTATTCACACGTTAGTAAAACAGTTGTTGTGTTGTCTAAACCTCAAAGTATTTCTAGTTAATAGTCGCTTACGAATGCCATTCCAGGCACGAACACCGATTGGGGGAGGGGGGATAAACAGTCTATACAACAAGAAGTTTTACTTTTTTCTATCAATCATATATCAAAAAACATGATACATTTCTTATTTTGTTGTTATTGGGCGAATATTTAAAATTGTGTAATGGATTTGTTGATTAAAACATGTTTTATCATTTCAATGTAACAGTTGATAACTTTTTTGTCTTTAAAATCATTAGCTCTTCGCAGAAATCTCTTTTTTTCGCTATCACTACAATTCCCCACAAAAATAAATATTTTCGGCTGTTCGATCCCGTTCTCGTAGGAAACATCTGAACATAACGTCTTTCGAGTCACTGCGAACTAGTGCGCCCCTCGCCCTTTGCAGGGTCGCAGCGGCAGCACCCACGACTCGTGGGTCCTTCTCCGCGATTCCATTTCAGATCAAGAGACCCTTCGCGCCGCCCCTTCCACCAAGCGCCGCCTTTTGCCGGCGTCCCGGGCTTCGCGCCGGGCGGGACGCATTCGCACTCGCAGACAGTGGGCCGATCAGCAGGAATGGACGGACAAAGTTTAGCTTCTCTTGCTGTTCCTAATTGTATGCTGTGAGGATTTGAAATAGATTTAAGGAATTTGTTTGATGGTCACGCACCGCTCGGAGATTCTTCTTTTGGAAGGGAAAAGAAAAGAAAAGTGAGAACAGCAAAATAGAATGGTTTCTATATTTTTTTCTGTTTAATTGTATTTCTACCTTGCCCCTCTATTTGATGCCTATGACACTAGAGAATCACATTCACCTTTCACCCTAACGGTGAGACGTGATATTTCTGCAAAATACTAAGCAATCTTAACAATCAACTATAACTTCTTTTGAATATTTAAGAACTCTAATTGAACCTTCATAAATTGAATATTTCATCAGGAAAGTATTCTTAAAATGAAGGGGTATCATGGAAGTATAATTAAAAGCAAATATCAATTTTTTTGCCATAAATGTGATACATTCATTTAGTGTTTGGTGAATAACATTCAGATACTTTTTATTTGCATGCAATTAGCAAATATTGTAATTACAAATAATATCATAGTCTCACGAAGCTTTTTGTGGAATAATTAGGACAAAAAAGCTACTCTCTCCGTTCAGTTATGCAACGTTCAGCGTAAATTGCTGTAACTCAGCGGTGATATATAGTTATTGGTTGCGTACTAATTAGCTATTTGTACAGTAATTAAATTAACATCTTATATAGAAACGACTACATAGAAGAGCATATTAAAATATAATTTTAAAACTGTAATTACATTATGTTTTCTATTCTTCCTCGCTTTGTTGACACCTTATAGAGGATTTCCGAAGAGAAAACATCAATATTTTGACAGATTACACTCATTTTAACGAGAAAATATATGCGATGTGTCCTATTCGAAGAGATTTTTCAGATATAGCTAGTTGAATGTTCAGTATTTAGGCTTCGACACGCAATGTCCTTAGCGCATATCATATTCGTCAGTTTCTGTTGCATCTCGTTCCTTCATATTTTTTTGGTTCACCGAAGAAGTATTGTAAAAATGCCACCCGTCTTCACAAATTAATAAACTGATAGGTTATATGTGTAAAGCTTTTCCGAAGGTAGTGACTCCACTGCTATAGAAAATAAACTACGGTTTTTCCTGTCCATGGGCAGATGGATCAGTTTAAAAAATGGACAATATTTTGAAACAGTGTAATTGTTATAATTAATGGTGAATCTTGAACGAAAATTTCAAAGGCAATTATTTAGGATAATAATAAATCTTCCAATGTTTTTCTTTAAAATGCGCGGTTCATAATGTGTATTTTAAGGAAGTAAAACAATATGACTGTTTCTTGAGAATAGTCTATAGAAATGTGTTTCAATACATTTTGTGAACCATTGTTCATCAATTTCCTGCGCTTTGAAAATATATTTTTGACTTTTATATTTTTTTCATTGTCAACTGTTGATACATTTAAAATTTTCTCCTTTTAAGTAAGTGTTTTTAAGCCCATATCGTCAACTCTTTATTCATTTAGTTTGAATAAAAACGTTTTCTAAAACTTCTTTTTCATTATTTTATTACTTATTTTTTATTTGCAGAGATATAAATATACAAAGAATAGCGGATATGAAAACGGAAGAATTTTGGATACAAATGTAGTTGAACGTTACTTGCACTAAAAAGTTTTCAAGTACAGTCACACAGCATTTGTATATGCTAATTGTAGAATTTTATAACCAAATTTATTAGCTCTAATATAATATTTATCTGTAAACTGTCAACCGATGATCACATACAATATATAGCAATATATACTAAGTACTTGAACGATGCATTTCATTTAATACTTTCATATTAGAGGGCACTAGTCCAGTTAACTTCTCTTGCTTAAAAATCTCATTGCTGGATACTCGTTTTGACAAGGAATTTTACATGCTTGTTCAGTGCCGTTTAAAACTTATGTAAAATTGTTTTTAAGAAAAATAAATCATTGTAAGTAACGTTTTCGCAAGAGCTATTGTTGGACATTTAGTGACTTTTCAGCTTGTAAAGCGCCACGCGCCGCTGGTGCCAGAGGATTGGCCCCTCGGGCCATTCACTACTGTTACGCACTACTGTTACCCCCCACCCCGTGGTGGTGCGAGGTACAACATACTAACAGTACAGAGAGCAGAAGTAGCAGTAGAGTTCTGAAAGCCACTCCTGTGGTGCACGGCGCCACCGCCGTTATCAGCGAACTGTCGTCAGGGTCACAGTTGACAGCTCCAGGAGAGCATATAGAGGCACATGAAATGATATTTGTATCGGAGGTTGGGAAAGACGAGGTCGGTTAGCTTAGCGGTCGAAGAGACAGTGGTCCGATTGTAATTAATTTATTTGTAAGAAATGAGATTAAGGAACGCGTTTAGTTCGATAATGACTGTTGTTATCTCGTACTCAAATTTCATGATATTAAAAAAAATGAACTGAAGACGGAGAATTTCTAGCCGAATTTTAAAAAACGTTTTGCATATTTGAACACAATCGGACAGGGTAATCGTTCGAACTTAAAAGTAGCATGCATTCTCATTGGAAATACAAATCTATCTCCTCAAAATTTCAAGAATATTTAACAGCTAGACGTTTGAAAAATGTATCTGTCCTTGCGAAAATAAAGGAAAAAACATTTAACATATCTAGAAATTTCTACAGCCTAAAACTCCGAAGACACTAAGGTGGGAATGCCGTGAGTATAATGCAGCTTGCAGAGTTGGTTGCAATCACGCCTAGGGTGTGGATCTTTAAGCGCTATTTGTATTTGTTCATTTTTTTATTCTACTATCCTGGCAGGTAGGTTTTGTTGACATTGGCTTTTGAGCTACATCCACTATAAAGAAACAATTAAGCCAATGGACGCTTGATTGAAGATAAAGTGCAATATGTTCTCCACGGTAACATAAGTTAACCGGGAAGAGAGACGTAAATCACGATCAAAGACAATCAAAAGATTAAGAAATAATATGTAGAAATGGGATCTGAACGGGAAATACGCCGAACACCTTTAGCTTGTGTTGCGAATTTTTTTAGTACACATTTTTGGATATTTTCAGTAAAATAATTTTATTATCATTACCAGTATACGAGACGGCAGATATGTTCATTTATATCGCCTGATGATTTTTTTGTATTTTGCTGTATATATTTTGCAAAGCACTTCTGTTCCCAGCGATAAACAGTAAAAGGATTTTTTCTTTCTTTCATAACAAATATATAATCGGCCAATTCTCTCTCAACGATTTTATGTACCTATATTATGAATAGCCTTTTCGCTACGAGAAATCAAGAAAACATTTAAGCGTCACTATCATCAAGAGCTTGCTAATGATACGTGGTGCAGAGGTCCGGCTGTTCGCTGTCAATTGCTGGATTCTAGCATCAAAGCGTATCCAAGCCTAGTGGAATTTGTGGCAGACAAAAATTGTTTCGTGAAAGGTCATCATGGACATTTTAACGTCGTCTTTAGCCTTTCGGTCTCTCGGTCAGAATCTCTCTACCTTCAGTGGTATCATTCCACTGTCTTTTTCCTCTCTAGGGAGTCTTGATTGTAGTCTCCACTCCTTAATTTTGCTTTGGTTCTTAAGCCCATTGAGACCGAGAACTGACAACTAACACTATTAGCTCCTAGGCCCTTGGCTTCGTTTTCCATCTTCGTACGGGTAGCGGGTTGGGTGGCGGAGAGGTAGCTCTCATATTAGCCCATAGGCCCATTGTGGAGCTTTCTCCCCCTCGCAATCACACCTATTTCTCACACACACATACTTGCAGGGGGAGAGCTGGAAAGGAAACGGGCTATTAAGGTGCTATATAGTAGTTCGAATTCATCTCGCCAAGTTACAACACTAATTTAATCATCCATGTCCTAGGAATGATTCGAACCCTAATGTGATAAGATGGCATGTCCTACCCGGATGCATAAAAAAGTTTCCTGGACATTTCCCTCTAGTTATTTTCTTCTAACTCTAGAAAATTCTTCATATTCACGCTCATATGACGCTCCATATTCACTTTTTTCGACAGTAACCACATATGTTAAAATTCGGAGAGGGGGGTCCTGACTGGAGGGGAGCTCTAACAGCCAGCTGTTCTGATCGGTAGTTTAACACTTCTACGAACAATTCCAGCCAAATATCGGAGCAGTAATGTAACAATCGGTTTGCGGGCAGTGCGCAATCTTTCCTTCTCATTTGTCCTACTCTCACACCTCAATTGCACACATTTACTTTTACTTCCCTGAACCATAACACTTGTGTAAAGGGTAGTGGAGGTCATAGATCTTCCCGGCTGAGGCTCTGCCCCTCTGGAGGAAAAATCCTCCTGGACGTGTAGATTGGCTACGGGTCTTACCATCCCGCGGGGATTGATTGGTTGTCATTCCGGGATCGTCAACATCTAAGGTCATTAGTACCTTAAGTATAGTACATGTTGTTTGCTCGGGAGGTGGTAGTGATGTATGGCGACATCCGGCGCCGACCAATCGTCGGCTAGCGGTGTTTTCCCCAACAAGGTTCTTCCCACCAGCGGGGCCCCGCCCCAGCCGGGACAAGATCTAATTTCCCGACCGGTCTCGCGGTATGTGGATTATGTCACGCGTGTGTCTAAGGGATGAAGATGGAAAGATCGTGCGCGGACCTTGGCCCGTTTTCTTCGCAATTCGCATGGCGTTGATCAGAAACACAGAAAACGTCTGGCCAGAGCAGCCGGCCGCTAGAATTCTCCTTCCGACAGCGACTGAATTCAACCTTGCCGACAAGGTAGTATCGAAAATTCTTCCATCCCAGAACTTGCATCTTGAACTTCCTGGTCCGAGGGCTGCAGTGATATTATGATTCCCTGATGATATTGATGCCCTGAGCCATCTCTCCCGGTCCCCGCAGGGAGGAAATCTTCTCCATCTCTTGGAATAAAATGTCCAACACAGCAACGGAACTAACGACTATAGACGTTTACATGCTCGTAAACATCAACCAATCAATCAACCAACATTTCACGTCACGCGATAAATAAAATGAGAAAACATCGAAGGTGACCTTTGAGAATTGAACACGGGCCCACTGTTGGACGGCGTCGTGTTCGTCACGGCGAGGAGTGCCTGCCGTAGTGGGTCGCGCGGTCACGTATCGTGAAGGCGGTTGCGGCTCCCGTCCGCCGTCCCTTCCGTCCTTTGCCGTCCACTGGCTGTCCGTCCCCTGCGAAACAGATCGGGTCGCGATCTGGGGCCGTCGCGCCCGCGGCGCCCACCGACGGCTGCGCGCCGCCGCGTACGCGACCTTCTATTTCGGGGGCCCATCGTGACGCGACGCGACGCGACGCGGCGAGACGTAGCACTCCGCGGAGATGGACTGAGGGGACGAGTGGCTTCACGGCTGCGGATTGGACGCCAGATATGGCACTCACAGCGCGGTGTGTCTATTCCACCGACAAACGTATTAGGACATCGACGGCAGACTTCTCAGTACGGCTTCACTTAGCGTAAATCTGAAAACGTTCAAAATATTGTAGTCTGTGTCGGTTAACTTCACGCGAGTACTCCTATTTACTCAAATTTGTTGCAGAGTAAGTACGCTTATATTTAAATTTAAAGAAATACCTCCAGGGAAGATGGTGCAACTGTTACATCTGAGACGTCTCAGACCTAGTGTCGTAGGGTACCTCAGTCGTAGGGTTCAAGTCCCGACCATTGTGAGTTTTCTGTTCTACGTGTCTAATTAAGAGGGATTCAGTCGCTCTTTAGAGAAGAATTCTAAAGGTCCGCTGCTCTGATTGGTAGTATTCTGTGGCAAGTACCAGGCGAGTGGTTGAACAGCGCCTGCTCAAATGGGTCAATGGCACACACACACAAAGACACTACCACTCAGGTCGGGAGACCCGTCGAGAGCATAGAGCTGGTTCCGACTAGGGCGGCTGCCGGAGATACCTGAAGGATGGAATCCCTCACTAGCTAGCACTTATGTCGGCGTCGGATCTTAATTTCTAGGAAGTGAGAAACACTACCTATGAATATAACATATATAACATACCGTACCCTTACGGGACCAATTATCATATTAATTAGCGTTTATGGAGACTCAAAGATAAGAAAGCTTGCAATTTCGAACTTCATTGGGCAAATACTATCATTTTTAGAGCTATAATGTCCATGCCATGTTTAGTTTTCTTGTACAGTCAAATAAGCTCACAATCTAAACGGCAGGTAATTAAATGACATAATATGTGTTGTTTCCGTAGTTTTTGTTTTGTTACGTGCTCTATTCAAGCTCTATCATGTTCTCTGTAGCTTAGAAAAAATATTGGTGCGTTGGAATAAGAATCAATGCACATGTTTAGTAACAAAGTTTATAATTCTTCTAAATTTACCATTG
The DNA here is from genome assembly GCA_017312745.1 of Gryllus bimaculatus. Lineage (NCBI taxonomy): Eukaryota > Metazoa > Arthropoda > Insecta > Orthoptera > Gryllidae > Gryllus > Gryllus bimaculatus. The sequence continues at coordinate 3,800,182 of BOPP01000056.1, forward strand.
AGAAGTTAATATACCTAAAAAAATACATTGAAAACGTAATACGTAACTGAACCAACAAAACATTCATTAATTCTGCTAAGACCTTAAGGAACACATTGTTTTAAATATTTTTTTCAAATCGCTGTACTCTCATTTCTGAATCTAATATTTAGAAAGCATAGCAAATAATATGAATTCTTTAATACTTTTAAGAGATTATCTACAAAGACAGTAATGCAGTAAAAAACATATCTCCTTACAGTCATAAGCATCGTTGAGAGTTAAACACGCGGAATAGAACGCGTAGCAAGACCGTAGTAGGGCGACGTGAGGCAAATCCATCGATCTTTGAACCCACCTCCTCCCCGCCAGCGCACCGGATCCATGCGCAATTTCATTAAGGAGCAATCTGCAACGCTCTCGAGGCTGACGGGCGGAAGTCGGATGCTGCTGACGGCTGACGGCCGCGACGGCGGCGCCGGCGACGACGGAGGAGAGGGCGTGGACTTTCTGGTGGAGAGGGATGCCGGGAGAGAGTTGTGGTGGAGTGGGTGAAGATCGAAGGTGTTGGGTTAGGTACGGGGGTGATGACGAGGGCAACGGGAAATGAAGGTGAATGAAAGCAGAAGGGACAGTGGGGAGAGGTTGGAGGGTGGAGACGGCGTGGGTGAGGACAGTGGCGGCGGCCAGAGCCGATGGGTAGAGAGAGGCGAGCGATAGGAGAAGGCCAGAAGCAGTGTAGGCGGTGGAGCGACAGGGCTGACAAGAGATCCGGGGATTCCCCTTGGCTAACGCGCCAATTACATCGAGGAGAGAGTCCTTTGTTGCCGCCGCCTCCTTCTTGACGGAGCCTTGCGTTCGTCTTTGACGCAAGAAAGTCTTTCCTAAGAGCAGAGAAGAGTAATTTAAATTACGTCAGCTTTTGTGTCTTGGTAGCTTGCAGAAGGGTGTGTGTTTTTGGCAGGAATGGTGAAAGGAAAGTGATATTTTAATGCAACAATAGATCTCTTGTTTTTCTGTTTTATCCTTAAAGTGAGATCTCAATAAAAAACATTCACGAAGATAGTTCTCAATATGATAGAGCAAATTTACATTTACAAATTATTCAGTGAATAACTTTTTTCATATCAGTAGATTTATGAGAGGCATTTTTATCAATAGAGATTTATTCATTAAATACCATTGCTTAATGAAAATTTCGAAAACAATTCAAATATTTTGATTATTTGAATGCAAATATGAATTATTTCTTTTGCAATTCATTGTACTAATTTGACATTACGTTTTGATTGACATGCTGTGTTTATTTACGATACCAAAAGTGTCAAAGAGCAGGAATATCCCTACATTTTATACACAAAAAATGTATGAGCTTGCTTGAATCATTTTTATTTCATGTTTTGATTTATGTTTCTGGGTATCGACTGCAATGGACATTAGTCCTGTTAGTGTAGTTGATACTAAGCTTAGGAGCTAGAGTCTTCCTCCCGTGCAGGATGGTGAAATCTGACTCCGACCTACACATCGGTTTTCGGGGATTTCTTTCCTTAATTATTTCCCCCAGCGGGGCACTGCCCGTGCCGGTAACATCTCTGAGCTCCCGAATGGTCTCACGAGATGTGTCCGCAAATTCTTCTTCTTGACCTTTGCATTTGTTCACATTTGTATTTGTTCACATGGAAAATTGGTTTGAAAGTATTCTGATAGTCAGTTCTTTATGCTTTTTAGAAACAACGTGTCTCTACGAATTGTGTGTGGTACCTTTTTATACTATACTTCTTTGCAGAGAGTATTAAAACTGATCATTCGCTCTTCTGAAAGTTCCATCTGAAACTCTTCTATTCTATTTATATTTATGATCTGTACAGTCCCAAGAGTTCCATAGTTCTATGAATTACAAAAAATACTGACCGTATGTACGAAATTCAACAATTAAAATTCTTACCCTGCTCTTTAAAGATAAGTGTATTTCAAAATCGTCTTGCTCTTGAATTTCAGAAAGAGCTCTAAGCGTCAGTCTGTACTCTTAAGATTTTAATAATGTTGGCCTCTTATTAAATATTTCCGTACTTCGTAATATTGGACTATTTACCGACTGGGATGTATAATATTTCAGGTTCTCTACGTTACGATCGTCCCAATATTTTAGGGTTTTTTCTGTTCATTGAAAATTATAATTCTTAACGGAACAGAACCAATTGATGTATTAAATAGTCTGTAGAAAAATACCTTTCAATGGTGATGCTCAGCATCGGAAACAATGGAAACAACGTGGGGATGTTTTAGCTTTAAATAATTATTTTCGTGTGTTCAAATATTTCTAGCCGGGGCACGTTCAAAGTTCCCTACTAGTGTCCGGGTATGGTGGTAGTGTAGTGAATGTAAGTGTGCGTGAGTGTGTATGTGTAAGTAAAGAGGAAGAGATAAAGATGAAGCACGTCTGTTTAAGGCGCTCGCTAGGCGTAGTATGTAATACACTGACTAAATTTCACAATACGGTTTCGTAATCGGTAATAATATTTCGTAATCCTCGAAAACATTCGTCATCACAATATTGCTAAATGACGTTGCTTTCTTATTATTTTTACTCATATACTACAATTTTTATGTGTGATTCGTGATGTTACATTGCTTTCCTGCTTTTCGCCAGGACGTGAGAAACCGCAAGCATACTGTACGAAGAGCTCAACAACCTGGAAGCGCAATATATTTCGGGTAATGCTAAAGTTGGAGGAGGCTGCATACTCGTGAGTAATGCTGAAAATGCAACTGTGTCCGTGTGCGGTTCCGCTGCCGCCTCCGCGTGGCTATCACCACATCTGCCTCCTTCCTGTTCTGCATTCCCCGCCACAGTCGCTGCCCCTGCCACTTGCCATTGTCGCTGTTTCCACAAACGTTCCCACCGCCACCCAAACCGTCACCGTAACCGTCACCGTCACCGTCACCGTCACCGTCACCGTCATCCGTCACCGTCCCGTCACCGTCACCGTCACCGTCACCGTCACCGTCACCGTCACCGTCACCGTCACCGTCACCGTCACCGTCACCGTCACCAGTCAACCAGTCACCGTCACCGTCACCGTCACGTACTACCGCCACCGCCTCTTTTCCTCTCTCTTCCCCTCCTCACCCACACTCGTCACCGCCACCCCCACACCACCATCTCCGCTCTGCCTCTACGCCATCACGACGTCGTGGAGTAACTCAATTTCCTCCCCATTGTCGCCGCCGCTCGTCGCTCAGGTAATTTGCAGGCGCCGGGGCGGTGGCGGGCGCGGCAGTGGGAGCGGCGGTGACGGGTGTCTTCTCGGGTAGCTGCTACCTCCTGCCGCCGCCGCCGCACAATCACACGCGCGCAGCTGTCGCAAGCGCGCCCCCCCCCGCCCCCGCCCCTACCCCTCACTGGATGTCCCTGATACGTGACGTTGGCTTAATGTCACTCATCCGCCCGCTCCGTGCGCTCCCGCACGCCCATTGTTCCAGTGTTGCTGGCGTTTGCTAGCAAATTGCCGCTTCCTCTCCTTTGGCTCGCTCTCTCTTCATCGGACAATTTCTGTTGCTTTCACTTACCCACAGTTCTCTCATTCCTTTCTGTGTTTATTATTTCTTATTCTTGTCTAAATACATGCTGCAATACATCAGGCTTACCAACTAAATTTCTGTTCGTCGTTCCGCGATCATTTCACAGCCAATTCTCTTGCTTCTCGGTCTTAAGCAATACCGGATATAAACTTGCCAAAAATTATTTCAGCTGCGGTAATGTTTCTTTGATGCAAACGTTCTTTGAATGTCCAATTCATGGATTTATCAAAATATTGTTCGTGTCAATGATACAAAAATGTAAAACAAGCGGGATGCTTACATTAAAATTTCTGAATTAGCCAGTGTGTGAGTGTTTTGGCAAGGTACACAGCAGATAATGTTAGTGTTTAGCAAAAAATCTCACATACACGTTTTAACACATGTTTTTATAAAATCTGTTATTTATTATCTGGTTATCCTTTCACTTTGATAAAATTTTGTTTCATAATCAGGCATTTTCTCTCACTAAAAGAAAGCTACGAAAATTTCAGTATTTCGCAATGTGTTGTTTTTAATAACACAAAACACATTGGTTGTAAAATAATGAAATAACGTAACATTTTAACCATTGGAACTTAATTAAAGAGACTGTTTCTTCTATTTCAACTGTTTTAACTATCCCTAAAATAAGTACAATTTTTGTGTTTCCTGCAAAACCAATTAGAAGGCGACTACACGACGGTCAAAACGTCAGTTCCATTGAATGAGACGCGGCTTATCCCGAACAGCGAAGAATTTAGAAGTCCCGTGGTTTTGCCTGTGTACTTAAATGTATTGCTGTATATGTATTGTAAATGTATTACTCTACACATAAAACCTAAAGAGTTAAGACCATGCAAAAAGGTTTGCATCTCCATAACATATTCACAGCTGCGTTAAGTTAAAAAAAATATCGCATAATTAGCACGTTTGTATGCAGCAGTGCTCAATACCAAGAAGCAAGACAATCTACTGAAAAGTGCCCTCGTAACGACACGGCACCCGCTCCAGCGACAGCCCCGGGAGCGACCGGGGCGAAGTCGAAGAAGGCCGTGGAAACGAGAGCCAAGGAGGGCGGTCGGCGGCCACCAGATGGCGGCGGAACCGACTCGGCCGTGCTCCGGCTGGGGCTCCGGGGCGGCGGCGACGCCCCGGATAAATCTCCCGGAGCACCCGGATTGCTCCCGAAAGCGGCTTAGCCTGTCTCTTGGCTCGCTTTTGACATAACTTCGCCGATCGGCCGAGCCTTACGCGCCGCGCCACGCGCGCTCTCTCCATTACTGCCCAGATAAAGAAAGGAAGGCCCGCCCTAACGCCCTGTCACGGGCGGCCCTGCACCATGCAGGGAGGAGAGGAAACCGAATACGACGTCTGGAATCGCAGACCTTTCGCCCTTTGCTCTGCGTGGAAACTGCGTCAGTGAATGGCGATACTGTCGGTAGTCAAACGGATATCATCAGGTATTCGTAGAGTTCGTTTGTTAAAGAATCTTTTTCCTGGAAAAGGAGGGTTTTTCGCCTATCCACACCACAATTTGGATATGTTTACAGCATCAGAATTCTACGAAAAATATTAAAAACGAATTGAACTCATTACTTAATGAATGAATATTTAGAAAAATACTAAAGGAACAATTGAAATTATTATTGAAACATTACCAATGATTTTGATTCTCTAAAGATCCCAGGTGTAATTTTCTAATAAATATATTTGATTGTTTGTTTCAAGTTGCATTGTTCTTCCTTCTGCAGCAGTGTTTTAAACACCACTGACTAGTACGGTGTGCTACATTCTTAGGGTCATGTAATGACGCGGGTAGCCACCCTCGTATGGGTAGAATGAAGGGGGGGGTGATGGTCCAGGTTGAATGACTTACTCCTATCTTGCTTTCTACTATGCATTGGTTTCTTTAAACTCAGAAGCATGCTCGTGTGACAAGGTACAATTTGTACAAGCGTGTTGTATAGCGGAATGTTGAATTTCGTCGATGGGAGGTTGATATAATGATCGTCAACTCACCGAGTCAAAAATGTCGGGGTTTCTGTGATGAGCTAGCAGGTATGATCGTCTCATGTTGAAGTGGATTGTCATATGGAGGCTGATTATAACCAGGGTGCTAATTAGTAATTTTCTCTAAACGCGAAATTAGTGAAACGATGACAATCTTCGTTTTTGTAGCAATCTGAATAAATCCTAAGAACATCTTTGAGAATGTTTCATTGTTTTTCAATTTTATTGATCTCAACATTTCCAAGTATGTAAATCATAAATGCATCTAGAAACGAAATACTCTCTTGAGTATGAACGCGATCTCTAGTGTGGCGTCATATCAGTCGCCTTGTACAAACGAGACAAATATCAGCCACGTGCAATTAATGCTCGTGGACAGCGCTTGCGGGAAGAGACGCCGGGCTGAACAATGGCAAACCTAGGGAGCGGAAGGGAAGGGGTGCCGTGTCGTGGGTGGCCACTTGTGAAGCCCGTAGACCACTTGCGGCAAAACTTGGGAACCCCGTAGGCAGACCAGCTGCGGAAACGCGTCGGCGGAAACAGCGAGATGACGCAGTTCCGTCAGCCGGCCCAGAAGGTAATATAAACGAACCCCGGATCTAAACTCCTTCTGATTCTTGAGCGCGTCGATAGGAAGTAGTGTGGGTTGTGCGCGGCGCTGCATTTTAATGCATAGACTACTGAGGCAGGGAAATGAAGCCGGCGTGCTACGTCGAGACGGGAGGTGTGGCATATTCGCTTGTATGATCACGTAGGCTACTGGTGCATCACACCGAATATATCTAATCATCAGGCCAGCGGTGGTGGTAACCAGGGAACATTCATTCTAGTAACGGGTCAGTATTGTTTATTGTAATTATTGTACATAGTATTTGGGTGTTGGAGCTTATTTCTAGTAAATACTCAATAAATTACAAACCATTCACGTCTGTGATTTATTTACCCGGCAAAGACGCCACACTAGCAATCCACCACTGTCGATTCGCATCGTCGTTTGCATCTCTCGAACTGGACAGGCGAGGACACATCGAAAACGCTCTCGTGTCCATAGCACCATCGCGCACCGCTGCTGACGAACGAATCACCTCCGAGACTTTCTCGTGTGGCACGCCTGAAGTACGCCAGAGGTGTCGTGTGGAATTGACTCGTTTCTCTGTTCGTCGACAAGCACCTACACTGTGTTTCGCGTAATGTTTTTTTTTCTATGTACATTTTTTTGATGTACGCTTCTCTTCCGAGGTTGCTTTGAGATGAATACTATACTATGTAGTGTTTGTGGTTCGAAAGCGTTTTGTAATATATAAGAATAGCAAGTCTGTACATTTATTGAAAATGACCTTTTTACGTGTTATTAAAATGATCGTAATTCATGAATAACACACAAATTTAGTTATAGTGAAAATTTAAGTAAATTCTATATTTATAAAAGTAAATTACAAACATGTTCATATTATAGGACTCTCTGAGCCAAAAAAACTGTATCAAGTTATGATTTTGTAGAAAAAAAATACAAACAGATTTACATAATAATTAACAGCACCTGCATTTATGTTTCTCTCTTGTGATATAATTCTGTCAGCGGATTATAATTTATTGGTTACTAAATCATTTTAGTGAGAGGATATATTCGTAAATGAAAAGTTAGCAAATGTAAAACTTGTAAATTTCTAACATATGATAAAATTATATATGGGAGAATAATTCTCTTGCGTATTGAACATAAGAAATATACTGTTAAATATGAGTTTTTTCTTATTTACTAAATAGAACTCTAAAGGGTCATTCACGGAATATTATTTGGTACAATGTGGTGTTGTGAAATGATTAAATTGTAATACTGTCAAGTAATTTATAGTTGGAAAGTATCGCATCATATATTGTAAGCTATTATCTCAACATCTGTGTATTTATCGTTACGTTTGTGAGTACATGGGTTACAATTAATTTTTGACATAACCATTGCAATTAAAAGTATATATTGAAAAATGCCCGCCCTTTGTACTGCTCATCTTCACAGTATCACATAGATAGAGAAGTTTCTAATTTTACATTGGACGTATATGACAAACAATTATTCAGACCTTTTGTATTTTTTTGCTGGTTCAGGTATCCTTGAACCTGATCTTTAGCGCAATTTAATTAAATTTGTAGTAATATTTAAAAGTAGTCTTGTTTTTTAAAAGAAATAAAGTTAAGAACTCGGGTTTTCATGGCAGTTAAAGGTATTTTTAATGCAAAAAGTCTTACACTTTAAAAATTGAAAGAACGCATATTCTACTCACACATTATTCACAACTATATCGATACTGCTTTAATCATCAAATCCACATCATCAAATAGAGAAGAGTTATATTTTCAGATGATGTAAAAGATCAAACCACTATTGATCAATTTCACACAATCACACAAAGTCTTTTCAGTAGGTCGACGGCCTGTTATGAACAGTTACACAAAGTTTCATTGAGATGATTCACGAAGATGATGTGTTGAGAAATTGTCCTGCCGCGTTCTCTATCTTGCGAAGTAACACCACCTTACAAATATAATAGTTAATTTCATCATTTAAGTACGTCCTTAGGCTGCTATGCTTTAATTCATTAATTTCGCAAATAACCCTTCCATTTATGCAAACGACTATATCGGGGGTTAGAAAAAACAAATAGCAGAACAAAATTTGTTGCGAGACCTCAGATTCGCAACGCATGCTTTTACCAAAGATGAATAAAATCAAGCAGTACAAGGCCACTTTCGAAAACCACCCTTCTCAAAGTAACCTTCGGGTTCCATATACCACACAACGCATCACCACGTAACATGATACCCGGGCCTCTCTCTTCGTCCCACGTGATCATCTGCAACTGAAGGTAACGTCCTTCCGTATTCCTTCAGCAACCGCTGCCGTGGTTCAAACGTACCTTAAACCGTTCTTTGCTTACATCATCCTTATATTTACGCAAACGATGATATCGGAGGTTAGACTGAACAAATAGCAGGACAAAAATTCTCGGATTTCAAAACGCATACCTTCACCAAACATAAATTAAATTCATAACTATCATGACAGAAGAAGACATCCCGGGCCTCTCGCAACGTCAAACGCGATCGCCTGCCTCTGAAAGTGACGCCCGCCCGTATTCCGTTCTCGCCCCTGCCGTGGCTCGGACGTGTTTTATTTTATTTTTTTCGGCGTGCCTCGCCGGCGTGCATCCCTGGCGCCCCCGTCGCGCACGCCTCTGCGGCCGCGCGTCGTGAGGAAGCGACATTTTTCGAAGCGTCGGCCGCAGACGTGACAGTTTTCGCGATGAGCAGGGAGCTGGCTAGCAGGAGCTTCCCTAAGCTGCGATGCAATATTTCACTCACGTCCCCTGCGAGGCGCCTGCCCGTAATGTACTTGTTTGCAGGATACACCTACCATCCAACGCCCCGTGGGGATAGTGTGAACAAGTACTTAAGAAGGGCGTGTCTGTGTATTATGTTTCGGGTCTAATAGACCTATTTAAACATATTCTGAAAAAGAGAGTAAGATAGATTTATTGCTTTGTAGTGTAATATTTATCTTGAGATTTGATATGCATTGTCATTTTGTACCTATTTATTCATTGTTTTGTCATTGATTGGCATCGAAATATATTTTATAAGTATTCCATTGTTATAGATAATCGGAATGATAAGTAGTTCACTTGCTTGTAAATTCCTTAAAACTGGTTAATCACGTGACGTATTTTAGAAATATTTATTAGAGATGAAATAATTTTCGATTCGTCAATTTCATACATGTGTCTGGTAATATAAATGGAAAATATTATATAAAGAATATTGATGAATATATATCTGTTGTGTTAAAGTATCTGTATATAAATTCTGACTTGAAGTTAATGACAAACATATATCACACATGGGGGTACTACGAAATGATGCTACAGGAAATTCCTTTTCCAGGGACGTAAAATAAGATTTAAATTTAAGTCAAATTTGTAGCACGTCTGCTTTGCAAATACTCGATAAACATTATAAGAATATTTCCGTGATAAGAGACCTTCCATTATAAGAAACAACTGTAAATATTTAAAGAATTGTGCAAGTAAACTTAGCGAAAGTGTTTTTACATACACTTCAATTAGACTTCTATTATTGCTTTTCCGAAAATCAGAAATTGATAATTATTAAAAATGTTTTTTTATATACATACAATATGTAGGAGATACCCAGATTCAAGATGTTAAACAATGCATGTAAGTAACAAATTACATAAAATAAGTCAAATTTATTCCAACACTTTATGCCAATGTGAAATTGTTAATTGATCTTCACGTGCATCACGCAACCAGCGTCTTGCGCGGAGCAATTAAGCGCCAACAACTTGGCCCAGCCCCCCGGGGGCTGCGAGAAGTCCTCCGTGGCGAACTGCACGACGATGACGAGGTAGCCGACGATGGTGCCGAGCAGTCCCACGAAGAAGCGCAGGTCGAGCGGGAAGAGGCCGCCGGCGCAGAACTGCACTGGCTGCGCGCGCAGCTGCAGCAGCAGCAGCCTCGCCTCGCGTTCGGCCGCGCGCCGGCCCCGCGCCGCCAGCAGCAGCGCCGCGCCCGCACCGCCGCCCAGCCCTGCGGCCTTCGCGCGCAGCCAGCGCGTCACTCTGTGACTCCGCTCTAGCGCGCCGTTTTACCCCGGGCTGGTCCCGAGCCCTCCCGTCGGCGTGCTAGTACACCGTCAGGCTGGAATCCGCAGTTTGCCCTCACGACAGCCTCCCCATTCAATGTCTGGGTCGGGACGCTCTGCCAGCTCATAGCTACTACCTACTATGGCTAGTACCGGAGTCAAATCAATGCTCTGGGACAAGCCCTTCCTCTTTGCCCGCGGCCTAGCAGAGAACACAACGGGGGGCAATCCTACGGTTCGAGTGGCTAGGAGTACCTGTTTCGTCTCCTCACTGCTTACACCTTCAGGCTAACGACGTGAGTATCGTCATGAACCTAGGCAACCAAACGGGTGGTTCAGTTTTGCGCCAGACTTCTGTATGTGGATTTCAGAGCATCCCGAAGAATCTTCACCCAATTCTGCCCAAAGGTCGACGTGCCATGGATCCAACTGGTGAGTTACCGATCGTATCATCACCAGAAGCTTATCGTCGTTTATTCACTACTTCCACCTTAAAGCTAACGACGTGAGTGCTTCCGTGGAATTCAGAGTCCAAATTGTCGTCTATCTCTCTCCACCGGAGCCCGTGACCATCTACGTGGTCACAATACCGCCCTGCGGGAAAGAGATTGCTGGGGCCGTGTGCAAGGCTATAGAGCTACAACTAATCGAATTTACGCGCAGAGGGCAATCATGATCGCGGAGACGGGCGGGGTTTCTGGTAGAGACTTAAAAACGACCACCTGGACCCTGATTTTCACGGCGACACGCTCGTTGTTAGCTTCAAGGTGGAGTCATGAAGTAGACAATCCTGTGCTTTACACTGACGAGTTTGATCGGTAACCCACCGGTTGGACCCCTGTGGCGTCGACCTTTGGGAAGGATTGGGCAAAGAGTTCTTAGGAATGTTCCGGATCCCACAAATTAAAGACCTGTCGGGGATCATGTTGCATAGTTTTACTGTACATAGTGGTACTCACGTCGACAGCAGAAACGTGATTGCATTGAGAACATGGAAAGAAGTCTCCAAACCGCCCAGTCCTTAGTTTGTGTGGCATCCTGTTGGGATCTTGTCTTCGTCGTGGCTGCGAACCCGTACTCTGTGCACACAGGAGGAGTGTATCGCAGACCAATGTGACTGGCGTATTGCAATGACTACGGCAATGGCCTGAAAATCGGTAGTTCTGAGCCCGCATGGCGGCTCAACCCAGGCATTGAATGGGAAGGTTACCCAGAAGGTAAACAGCGTTCTGGTGGGTCCCAGGCACCATCCTATCAGAGTACTTGATCGCCAGAAGGGATGTGGATAAAAGCGATGAGTTTGCATTCCCTCATCGGGGTGAATTTCCCCTGGCAGAACAAGAGTGGCAGACCGCGCAGAGTACCTACTAATCGAATAGAGGGGACGATCACCGCCATCTTCCACGGTAAAAATGCACTACACTTACAGGACCTCAGCAGTTGACTCAGCAGTTGATGCCTGCAATCACTTAATCATTTGAATAGGGCGGTCCCACTCCGATGAGTAAGTGTGGATAGAGTTTCTGGTTACGCGCAAACTTAACGCTCGCTGCCATTTACTTTTATTTTATGCAATAGCCGTCGCAAGCAGTATTCAGGAGTAGAACTGATAACAAATGAAGGCATTACGGAGATCAGGGATTGGTTATTAATGATTCTGAGCGTGTCAACAGCTAAGGACATTGTTCCCTTAAGTGCAGTACATTTTTTCTCGGGAGGTGTCGGTAATCTTTGCCCTGCTTGATGGCGAGATCCGGCGCCAACGTACCGTTTGCTAGCGGAGTTTTCCCCAATCAGGTACCTTCTACTCATGAGGAACTGCCACTGCTGGAACTAGCTCTATGCCCCCACCGGGCTCCCGGCATTCGTGGTAGTGTAGTGCATGTAAGTGTAAGCGTGTGTGAGTAAGGGAAGAGGATTGCCCAAGGAAGGGCATGGAAAGATCACCCGCGGTCTGTGGCTCGTTTGTTCGAGTAGTGCTGCAGAATTCTCGATTAAGATTAATCGGAGAATCATGGAAAACTACCGATCAGAGCAGCCGGTCACTAGAATTTTCCTCCAGACTGCGACAAAACTCGACCTAGCTCTCTAGCTTGTGTCGAAAATCATGCCATCGTTGGAACTTGAACCCCAGGACATTCCAGTCAGACTGCTGCAACATCAGTTGATGACCCCCCTGTTCAATATGGAGAGTTTCAAATGTATTATCACTATTTTTTGGTAGATTGGAAGTTCCTGACTTACAATACTGCAGAGTTCAACTGGATAAAAACAGCGCAATTTGCCGTTTGGGGGATTATTGTCCAACTGGCGGTCCACAGTTAACGAAATTTCTTGCATCCATGTCGGGAGAGAACATTGTGCCCCTACAACACGCGCCTTTTCGGTGCAACACTCCCTTAATGTAATTAATTGTTTGTTTAGATTTGAGATTTTGTTGTATGAAATTCATAAATTCAAATTATTTTAGTGTGTTTCCCTGCGTTATGCATGTTACGAACTGATACTACGTATGATTCCATTTCTCCTCCTGTCTCCCCCTCCCATCCCATTAAAGATCGTTCTGTCGTGATCAAAAGTTCGGGAAAGTCGGGAGTGGATCGCTCGAATACTGTACATATGTCACATAGCCTCATTAAAGGTTTTAGTTGTTGCCCTTGAGCCTTGCAAGATGGACACTGCTGCTATATACCGAGAGACTCTAGGCGTGGAGACGCCGAATATTAATTCATTAATGTGGACGGTGAATTAACTGATTAGGGCTCATCTGATTGTGATATTGTGGGTATCAGGGCAGTCCAGGAAAAGTCATGCATTGTAAGGGTACAGTGCTTCTAAGGATACACGTGACCACATATTCAAAACTGATGTGAAATACAACAAGCAAATTTCCGGCACTGGAATAGTACCAGCCACCATCAGTTCTCGCTCGATCGTAACGCGTGACTTTAGCCTCGCGTTATCGGTGTTAGCACATGAGATATTGTGGGCTTTAGAACCGCTTAAGCTCATTTATGCAGTCATAATACAGCACTTATTTCATGCTTCTACAAAGACTAGCTATTTTATTGATCCATTAGAGCACACTAGTTTTAGCGCCTAAATATGCACACTTGCATTTAGATGTGTGAAAATAAATTTTGACTTTCACAAAAAATAGTTACACTGTTTAAAACATTCAAAATAATGAAATATAAACATGAAATGCGTTATTACCGTTCTAAAATATATGATGCGCATCAATTTTCAGCAATGTAATGAGTGAAGAATCAATGTGCTGCGCGGCTGTGCGCCAAATAGCGATCGTGGATGTGTATGTACCCATTAAAATCCACTAACATATGATACATTCAATGAAATCCTAGTGTTAATAATTATTATCAAGTAGTCATTTAATATATTATTCATTTAGTTGAAGAGAGTGTTATAAAATAGATTTGAGTTATTATTCTAACCAACTTACTACAATTCGGTTATGCTAATGAGACATATTCGTCTCTTAATTAAACAACAAAGTGACATGGAGGGAAATCGGCGATGACTGACCTGCTCAACGTGTCATCAACGAAGTTCACGGGAAACAAAGAATCGGCCGAGGGAAAGAGACGCCAGTTGGCGGCAAGGCACAGAGCCGGTTGGAAAGAAATGTCAATGATCGTTAGAACTAATTTTAGGGAATTTAATGAAACAATGCAAAGTTGGAGGATACGCTGAAATATTTGTGTTGCGAATTCTCGTGTGTGTTATACGACAGAAAAACTAAAGTGAGACTGGTGAAACACGTGTTCATATGCGAATGATGAAGCAAGTTATTGGATGGATGTTTTAACAATATGTGTGCCCGAAAGACTCCCCAGCGGAAATATGCATCTGCGAGAGAGGAAGTCGCATTTCATAAGAATTTTAAGGAGTGCCTTTGTAGGATGCTAAATCAAGAAAATGCATTGTACTCGTAATGTCAACCCACATGCTAATTTTAGTATCATCAAGTAAATTATAATATTATGTTACGTGTTAACTTGAATGCAACGAAGTACATGGTTACGATACTGAGTTCCATGCTATTTTAAATATTAAGCAAACTATTATATTACTGTGCCAAGTAATATAATTAAGCAAAATATTATATTACTGTGCCACTAAGCAAATTATTATTTTATTATTAATACTATTTTGATGGTCCTATAACAATCGAAAAGACCGTCCCATTCGGCCACATGGCAGGACGGAGAGAAAGACACCTGAGATTAGACAGCCGGAACTTCAACCTCGGCCCCCAGAGGTTGAAAACAAACAGGGTGAGAACTACGCCATTAGGCTCCCTTGAGCAGTGAACATTTATTCGCCGCACCGAGAAAAATATCTAAAACCTCGAACAACGTTAGCAGAGTTGGAATAAACCTTTTTGTTGGAAAGAGGGAAATATTGGATTTATGTGATTCATTGATTGGTCAGTAATTCCGAGTGCGTCAACTGCTAAGTCATCAAGTGTTGTACATGCTTTTATCGTGGGAAATGACAGTGATCTTTCCCCAAAAGATGGTGGGATTCAATATAATCTTCGTCTTGTAGGGTTTTCCCCCCAGGTATGTCCTTCAGCGGGGCAGTGCTCCACCGGGACAAGCTATAAATTAAGGATTGGTCTTCCGACATGAGTGGTGGTGTAGTGCATGTCAGTGTAATTGTGTGTCAGGTGTAAAGAAAGTACAAGGAATGGGAAGGAAAGACAGCTCACGTTTCGTGGCCCGTTTCTTTTGGTACTACTCCGGCACTAACGTGGTGTTGATCGGAGAAACACGGAAAAACTACCGATCAGAGCAGCCGCCCAGAGACAGCGGCTGAATTCGACCTAACTGACAAGTTAGTACCGAAAATCCTGACACCGTCGGGACTCAAACCCTTGGACGTCCCGGTCATAGGCACGGCAGTGATAAGTTGATGCCTCTAGCTCCCTAAGCCGTTGAACTGGTTCATAATTGAATGAAAGATGTGTGCAGTTCTGTAATAAACAACTGCTGAAACCTGCTTTGTCTCATGTTTTCACTACCTGTAAGCAGCATACCGAAATCTGTTAGCTGCAAACTTGCAGTTGTCTCTTTGCTTACCTTCGCGGCCGCCACCGCGCCGCCCGCCGCCCACGCCGCGGACACTCCCATCGTCACGTTGACGGCGGTCGCCGTCATCATCATGGCCGCTTGCCCCAGCTGCACCGGCCGCTGCGTCGCCAGCACCAGCGTGTACAAGGCAGCCGTGAGCGCCACCATCACATACACGTACAGGAGCAGGGTGACGAAGCTGAAGATGGCGTCGATTCCGGAGCAGACTTTCTGGACGGTGAAGTGCATTTTGCGGAGGAAGTGGATTTTGTCTTCCGTGTTGAGATATTCGTAGACGAGTGTCGGTATATAGGGGCGTACGTCGATGAACGTAATGCCACGTTTCGGGAACTCTTTGAATGACAAATCCGTTTTGAGTTTGGGTTCCGTTTTTTGATCTTGTTTAAGATCTTTGACTAAATTCCAAATTTTCTTGTTTATAATGAGAAAGTAGTACCGTGTGAGTATCACAAGCATAAAGTAGATGTGAGCAACTACGGAAACGATAGCGAATAATACTGACCAGTGAATGAGACGAAGGAGAGGTATGTCCGATCTAAGAATATACCAAAGCCCATACTCTATTATGAACACCACAACGAAGCATCCTTGCGTGATGGACACGGAGCGTCGCCGAGCAGGCCATGGCAGTGGTGTTTCGGTCTCACCGAGGCGGCGGTCTACTTCGCCGAGAAGGCGCAACAGCTTCTGCCACTTCGTGCTGCTCGCAGGCTGAACGGACATCAGAGAGGCGAAGAACGGGATCGCTACGAGAACTAGCTGCGTGACAGCAGGCAAGAAAAGGGAAAGGAATCCGTTGCCGAAGAAATTTCTCGTTTGCGTAGTGTAAAGAACAATCGAATTGGATATGAGGGCGAGATGGATAAACAACGAGGCGACAGTGACACAAAGGCCAAATCGACTACGTTTCATATGCAACGAGGGTTGCAGTTCATACGGAGAAATTCCGACTAAACGCGCTGCTGTAAATAACGGCGCGAGAGCTTTGAGTCTCAGGGGCAGATCTTCAATCCCTTGTCTTCGACTCTTCTCTCTTTCGACGATAGCTGTCAAAATAGTCTGCATCGTCTGATATTGTTTCTCCTTCCAGTTACATAGAGTATCTACAGCTCATAATATTAACGTTTAGGATGAGTGAAGGTCTTGCAATTCTCTCCGTAGATTGTAAAACGTTATGCTGAAACAAATTGTCACCGAACGACAATGTCTCGAGGTTTCAGCACTAGAATGAATGTATTGTACTCTCCACAATGCTTGCTGTAGTTTCAGAGAATCAGGTGTAGTTCAGTTTAATCTACTTCATGATCAGTCTACTTTATTAATGTCTTTCTAATGATGAATGGTACTACACATTATACATCATATGCTATTTTATTGAATTGATTAAACAAAGGAAGTAGTAGAGGTTTGATAACTGATTATTCTCAGGATGTTTTGGCATGGTGTATGACGCAAATTCGAAACATTATTGCCCGCATGAATGATGGATGATAGCACAGTGACATTAAAACAATTACAAATTCTGAAAATGGATGTCGCTTCCGCCTCGTAGAGGCCATTTGTCAGAAAGAAGACGCAGAAGCAATTTCAAATCCTGTTGAATGATGTGGCGCCCTTTTTTAATTTAGCCATTTTTATAAAACTATTTACGTAACAATGCGTCCGGTATTGGCATCATTATGTTCTATTCGTTAAACTCAGAAGTAACTTAAATGAGTGGATAAACAAAATGCTGTTCAGTTAGGTTTTTGAATATTGATTTCTATTCGTCAAAGAACAATAAAAACTGTATATGTGGTATTGGAGATAAGCATAATACACGCACGTTTACTTGAGATCTAAAAGCTCTTCCTTATTTCTTCACTACACACAGTTGAATGATGAATAAAACAACAAGCGAAATTAACAACATTTAAAGAACTGGAGATTTTCGCCCCAAGTTATAGAAAACTTACGTTCATAGATAAACGAATTTGTCTCTCTTTTTAGTATTGCTAAGAAAACAGCAACTCACACACCTGACTCTACTACTTCCATAACTGGCAACTAGTGATTCACACAATGTTTCGCATTGTTTATATCGGCTCAGAAATGTTGTACTTATGTATGAAACATCAAACTCGTTTTCAAGCAGCAAATTTGTTTTGCAGAGATACTGGCGTCTATCGAGTTAACACACCGTGCGCATTACCGCTACTTGGGCCACCCCTGAAAACACAACTGCCTCACACATTATTTCCAACATGAAAGATTCGAAGATTTGAGTGTTTAACGAAAATCACACCTGCTTCATTCTTCTAGTAGTCTCTTGTTTTATACTTGAAAAAAATAACTTTTTTTAGCAATTTAAGACCATTTACGAGTTCGTCGGATATGAGACTACCGCCACTGAGACAAATGAGCAAAACTTAAAGAAACAAAGTGAAGCCTTTTTAAAATGAAAATTTTATAAATTGCCTATATCTCACCCAATATTATCAAAAAGTTCGAACACATTCGAAAAATTGTACATGACCTTATTTTAAGATGTCTTCAAAGAACAGATTTCATTGCATAAAAAATTCAAAATTGTAGCTGTAGAAAGACCCCGAAAAAATTGAACTTTTGCAGTTTTCGTAAAATCACGAATTTCAATGAAACTGAGACTTCCCCAGTATTTTTAGCGTTCTTTACGTTCTTTGAGAGCAAAGATTATCACAAATTTGGATTATTTTTTTTTTTTGAAAATATTGAAATTGTTTTAGTGATCACATGTAAAGTACCCCCAATGTCAAAATAACCGTTTCAAACACAGAGGGTGGCAAGTTCGTTTTAAATAGAAGAAAATCGTTTTTTGAGAAAACAGACGAAACGATAACGGCGCTGGCTTTGACCACAGACGGACGAAGGGACAGACATACGGTCGTTTTGCTGCCACTCGATCTTTTGGTATCGAAGTCCCACAAAACCCCAATTCTGACTACACAACGTGTTAGAGGAAGTAATTAACTATGTATGTGAACACGTTTTATTCGCTGTTTCGCTACGAGGGCTCGAAAAAGTTTTTTGTCACCTCCATTTTTGGACGCGAATTAGAATAATTTTTCTTCTTTGGGTGTAAGAACGGGAAAGTAAAAGGATAACTGAATAAAACCAGAAATAGTGAAGGGATAATCCCAGCATTTTCTCATTGAAGCAGGGGAATTGTTCGCAAAATCTCACCAAGTTAGGGATCATTGACCAAGAAGACGAAATACATTACTTGTTAGAAGCTTCTTTTATCTTTTTAAATTTATACATTACAAATAATAAAAACGTATTCCATATCAGAGCATTTTTCATTCATATCATATCAATGTTACCTATTCATTTCATATTATTCTATTCACCAATTCACTTCTGAGGTAGAGAAGACCGGAATACGGCGTGGGGATGTCTACGTTATAACCACACGTACTCCCTTAACCCATGGCCGCGAGGCTGGGATGTCGCCGGTAGGACAGAACCCGGTCGCGCTAAGTACATACCTCGTACATACTGTAACTCCTTACGCGTCTCTGCGTCTGTCTGGAACGGGAATGGCAATTTCAATAAATAATGGTCAAAAAAATTTGCGTTAACAAATATTTACTTTAAAAATTGATGATGATGATGAATTACAATGATTTTACAATTTTTAATAAAACTATAAAACGACCCTTTCTTTTATTATGACATGTCATCTATTTAAATTAATACAATACAAAAAACACTGGGTCGTCATGTTTACTTTGTTCTGAAGGCACCCTTTCCACCCCCTCGCTTCGCTCAGTTCGCCTTTCCACCCCCTCGACCGCATTTATGCGGGAGCCAAGCGGATTATTTACCCTCGTTTCTGTTGGCGGGCCTCATTGCACGCCCGGTAGTGTAGTCGCCCGTCGTCCTTGTTCAGGCCGCCCCCTTCCAGGCAGAGGCGGTGAACACAGGGGTCCCAGCGTGGCCGTTGGATGTCGCCGCGCTTCCCGCGGGGCCCACGACTCCAGTCAGCGTCACCAACCTCAGGCAGCCACGGTATTCATCGGCGATGAATGGAAGTTAAACAACTTCCCTCCGCAATATGCTTCGAATGCTACTTGATTAACTGAGCAAGCGAAGTGAATAATCGTGACCGAACTATCGAATCGAGATTGAAACCAATTGGTTTCTCATGGCCGAGTCAAAACATCGAGTGACTTCTCGTGGCCGTCTCAAGCCAACCAGTCTAATCGACCACTCCCGGCCGTCTCCAGCCATCCAGTGTTTACCGAGCGGTGGCCTAGTCACATCAAACCTCGGTACCCCCTCCCTCCAAAGAACGTGTATCCTCCCGATAGGCGGGGTTGAATTTGCCGGAGCAGGGTGGAGGCGTGTGTCTGACCAATCGCACGGGAACTCTTTCTTAACGGCCAGAATGTCCGTTTCTGTCGTAAAAAACTATCGGCCTGTTTTCTTCGCACGTGCGCCGCTGACCGTTTGGTTGTAAATTCTCCCCCCCCCCCGAGGAGGCGCACTCAGGGTTGGGGTTCATTTTATGAACGGTCGCTTGAATAGGCGGCACACTTGACATATTGGCGCGGGGGTGTCCTGCCATAAACGTTTATAGAACCCTCGCCTCAATAGACGAACGGGCGCGAATGCCTACGACCCCTCCCCCTTCCTCGCAGCTGCATCGCGGGCGTCTGCTATTTTTCTTTTTTTTTCTTTTTTTTTTCTTTTCTTTCTTTTTTTTACATTTTCCAACGCAGGAGCTTGTACCGTTACAATACATAGTCTTATTTGGGGTACTGGTGAACATTAAATTGTGAGGATTCGGGTACTGAATACAGTCTTGAGAGACATTGCGATTGAAAATGTTTTAATTATGTCCTACACAAGCCATTAGACTCTGAAGAATACGAGAGTTTGGCTGTTATATGAGGTGGTTATGCAAGAGGAGAAGTCGCACGTTGTTACAGGGAAGATAAGAGTGACACTTCCTGGAAGCACAAGGCTTGTCTGTGCAAACGTTTGGATCATATTACCAATAAGAGACATATTAGCTATACACACTTGTTACTTTCTCATTCCCCTTCAACAGTGATAAAAAGTTTTACTATTAGTTTGTTTAGGAAAATACACCGCATAGTTTTGTTGCCTATTCAGTATGTCTTATTTTTTTAAAGTGAAATCTTTTTAACCTTGGCCTCCTTCATCACTGAGTTTTACTTCCTCTTCTTCTTTTATGTCTTCTCCTTTTCAGTCTTCACATCCTTATTTTCTCCGGCCTACATCTTCTCTTCCTTCTCCTTTCCCACTTTTCCTCTCCTATTCCTTTTATAATCCTTTTACTTCCGATTTCCTTTCCCTTTTCCTCCTCCTCCTTCTCCATTTCTTATTCGTTCTTTCTTCCTCCTTAATTTAATTCATCTTTTTTGGTTTTCTATTATGCTAATTTTTCCTACTATTCCTGCTTCTTCAGACAATTTTCCTCCTATTAATGGAATTGAATTTCTGAAAGTTTGTTAGTAAATATTATTCGCGATTGTATTAAGATAAACTCGCTTCGTACCTTGTGAAGTCATGTATAGTATCCAAAAATGTGATTCTTTATTTATATTTTTTATTATGCTTTTCACCAAAAATTAATCTGCTAAGAAACAATATTAATTTATTAAGTGATTCTCAATTATTCTGAAGAATTCATTTTTAAATTGTGTACTTTGCCTCTTTCTTTTGAAAAACGAAGAATTGTTAAATTAATGAAGATCGTATTTAACAAAGTTACATTATTACTGATTGATAAATTCGATAACGCAGCGTTGCTCATAGACGAGGAAACATTGGTTGTTAATTTTTATTTAATTAATTTCTCAAAAGCTTTCCATACTAATTACTAAAACACGCTCTTATTTGTAACGAACAACAATGAACAATTATTTCATCCAAATTTTCAGGATCGGCATATGCTACTAAAAATCCTGCCTGAGAAGTACACGTTCAGTTTCATGGTTTAAAAGCGTGTTCAAGGTGTTAAGAATGTTAAGAATATTCTTGTCTAAAAAATTTACCTCGCTTAATGTAAAATATTGTAGCAGTCGCAGAATTCATCCAACTGAAAGAAATTGCGAACGATGAACCAGAGTAACTTTTGTATCATATTGATATCACATTTGTAACCATATTAAAGCATGGACTTTTCATTCTGAGAACAATTACAGTGGTACAGTGGATGAAGTCTTTCAGCAATTTGAATATTTAAATACGATGTATACAACTCTGAAAATTCAAATTGAATAGTAACTGATTATAAGAAGTGATATTAAAGTACAATGTGCATTTCCAGCGTATTTCCTCGCGACCTTCGTGGACTTGTATTGCTTCTCCAGATCGCAAGTGTCACGGGAGTCGCCCCATTGACTATTACACCCGCATCTATTTCGCGCAATCGGGCGGCCGTAGTACTAAGCGTGTTTATTCTCTGTCTTTTCGTACCATTGTTCGCAAAGGTTACTATCGAGTTCGTTGAAGACAAGTCAGCAACGTATAATAACTCGTTAATTTTATTTCGTTTTATTTGTCATCTTTTGAGCATGTTCATACCCCTTTATGTAATACTCTCCGCTATACGTTGCTCCACTGTAATGAAGTGGCAGAACCTGTTGGGTCATATGGCCGAATTGGAGCGCACTTTAGGAAAAGACAGGTGCAATCCCCTCAAAGTAACCAATACTTCTTGGGTTGTAAGTGTGCAAATGGTGTTTATTATATTTGGCCTGGGCGAAATGTTAGCAACATCGATATTTGTTGCCCACATTACATTGTCGTGTTCTTTGCAATGGTTAATATCGTTTTATTATTCGTGTTTGTTTGGACATCTATTCTCTATAGTTGTGTTAATAGTAAAACAGTATTTTTCTTTGCTAAATGGACGCATTACTGTGTTGGCAAAGCTAGTTGAAGACTGTCAAAACTCTGACACATCACGCATCAATTATATTTCTTTGCTTGAAGAGAAGCCTTTTAAAAGAATATCATTCAAGCTTTCTCAACCTCATGCTTTAATCCACGAAATCAGGATTGAACAAGAAATACGTCGCGTTCGCCGAATTCACTTCAAACTCCAACAAACGTTCGTGATGATTGAGGAACTATTCTCTCCAATCCTGCTGTTGCTGTACGCCTATCTCACCGTAGACGTCACCCTGACCTTGTATGTGGCTGTGTTGGCGGTCAAGAAGAGGGCACTTGTTGTACGGGTGGCGCTGTACGGTTTGGCAGCTGCCTTCAACGCGGCGCTGAGCGCGTCGGTGGCGTGGGCGGCGGGGGCGGCGGCGGCGGGGGCGGCGGGGCGGCTGCGCGGGCGCGCGGCGTGCATGCTTGGCGGCGTGGAGCGCGGCGGCCCCTGGAGGCGCAGGCGCAGCTGCTGGAGGCCAGCTCGGGGCTGAGCCCGTGGGCTTCTCCCTGGGAGGGCTCTTCCAGCTCGACCCTGCAGCTGCTACTGTGGGCGTGCTCGCCACCATCGTCAGCTACCTGGTGGTCATCGTTCAGCTCTCGCAGCCCAACCCCCAAGTGGGAGGGTGCTCGCAGGCCGTGCTTCTTAATTGCTCCGGGGAATATGACCATCAGTAAATGTGCGAAACGCAAAGCTCGAAGATACTTAATCCAGAGCTATAAATATTATGAAAACTTGAAATGCTCTTAGAAAAACTCTTTGACGTTTCAAATTTGTTAAAAATATATTCAACAGCTTGGAATGCAATTGATATAAATAGTTATATTCAAATTCTCTCGAGAAAGCTGCTGTGGTACCGGCATTCGAAGACAAGTCAAATAATTCCCTAGAGCTTGAGTCGTGAATTTCAATTGTTGGAGACACTCCCTTTAAAATCGCTGAGCTGCTTGGATGCGTGTTTCAACTTGTCACGCATGTAACATTGATACAGTTTTTGGGTTCGTCCCATTTTAAAATGACAGCTATCGAGCAACGTGGATACATCAGATTTTGTGTTCTGCTGAACAAATCATCCCAAACCAACTCTTGAGTTGTTGACGATACCCTGCGGTGAAGATGGGACGGAAAAGTCGCAAGTGTACGAGTGGCAGAGACATTTCCGTGAAGTTCGCGCTGGAGCTGATGATAACCCACGCTATGGCGACTCGTCCACTTCCGTCACAAACGAAAACAGCGAGCATGTTCGTCGTAGAATCTGTGAGAACAGAGGAATGGTGAAGTATGACTTTGTTCAAGAAATGGTGACGTGTGAGAAGTTTTCAAATAGATGATGTTGATAACATAAATGATGTGAATCAAAATGGCCTACGAAATGTGTTTCATGCCATTTGTACCATATACAAGAGCACATATCTCTGTAATGTCATTAAATTTTCCTCGAATACAATGCTTGATTTCTTGTCTCAGTCAGAGTATTTGATGGGGTAACGGAAAATTCCGTGCTTGGATCCTGTTAGATATCAGCATACATTCCGGCTTACTTATGCTTATTCTCATTCATAATACCCCTTCTGGTACTTCATTATATATCGCCTTTAGGAATTCAACAACGCAACACACTTGTACTATTTAGTTTTTGACTTAGTATATTTGGCAGGTAGGATTAATAAATACCTCGCCAAGAAAATGTCTTAATTGCGTAATTTGTGAAAAATAATGTGGTTCAGTTTTTAGGTCGTTGGACTTATTTCACTTCCACATTTTTAAAGTTCTATTGTGATCGTCTATTTTAAGTGATTCTTTTAGTTATATTCATTATTATGTCTCACATGTATATGTTTTGCATATTTGATTTCCAACTTCCCATTTGGGAACTTCGCCTTGTGCCTTATGTGGAAATTTTAAACCTACTCTCATTTTTGCCAAGCGACACAGATTATTTTCACGGAACAACTTTGGCAAGGTGTTGATAATTAATATTTAATTCAGTGACATATTGCATGCATGTAGTTCAATTATATTTCTATTATATGATACGCATGTATAAATGTTTTAGCGATCAGCGCTGCTCTTCGCAATGTCCACTAACCATGCTACCGTCCATTCCATCCGCTAATAAAATTTAATTGTTCTTTGAAAATCTTTCTTGAAAATTACACTAATTCAAAAGATATACTAATTTCTAATTGACTACTGTTTTCGAGTAACTTAATTTTCACTTCCGTCCATTAATTTCATATTTCATTGAAAAGACACTTGTAAACCCCAAGTTCGAGTGTTTTTCCAGTAGCGTTGTACTGCTTCGGTCTCGGCCACACCATGCAAACCATTGGTGGAGAAATGCTAACCTGTTTTTTTCATTTTAAGAATGGATTTAGATTTCAGATTTTCAATTACAAGTTTGTTAATGAAAATAGTGGTTTATAATTAACTATCAACTTCTATAAGTCATATTTGCTGCCTGTATTTCAGGTTATAATTTTTTCGTGGTCCGGTAAAATGTTGCAACTTAAATTTTCGATAAAATAATTTTCTTCAAGATACATTTGATTTATGGTTTCCTTCATTTGATTTTGGTTTCCCATTATTTATGGGTTCATTGTATGACTTGAAGATTTGTTGTATCTCATTTCATAACTTTGCTGTTGTTACGTAAAGCTTTAATGTGATGATAGTACATATTTTTACTGTTGTACCAAAATTGTACGCCATGATTCGAATATAAATTATTTTTTAACACACCGTACATGAAACGCGGTTTTTGTGCTTATTTTCCGTGTGTGAAACAGATATTTTTTCATTGCGTGCGAAACATGTATAACGATTTGCAGTTGTCTTTTGTCTCGACGACGTATTTTTTTATAATTTACAAAAAAATGTTTTACGACACTGATCAGTTTACTTTTGTACGAGTAAGGTAATTCTATTTATTTGATATTTATTTTAGATTGCTTTACTTGACGCAATGCCATTTGCTCACGGCGTTAAAAAAATAGCACACGTAACACGGGTGCGACGTGATTTGTCTCTTTGTCATCCGAGTGTAGCGAGTAAGACAAATTCGACACGTGCGTGAATCACCTGTTTCGCGCCCTTGTTACGTAAACTACTATTTCGATGTATGTGCTAGCGCTCCGCTTGGGCGTGTCTCAACATGGCGGCCACCGCCGCCATTGCCGCCTTGGCGCCGCACGGCCCCTGTGTCTTTGTTAGAGGTAGCAGTTCCCGGTGTCGCATCCTGCCGGTAAGAGCGCCTGGAATTTTCGCTCAACCGTTGGGGCAGAAACCGCTGAAGCCACGAAGTGAACTTTCGACGATTCCGAGAAGTAAAGACAACAGCGACGCGTGGCCGACTGCCGGCGTTTAAATTTCACTGGCGGAGAGCCATTCGCGCGGAACGCGGAATTTGACAATGCTTAATCGACGGCCTTGTGTCGCGCAGGAGGGGGATTTTGAATAGGAGTGCACGAGCCCGAGGGAGCCTTCTGGCGAAAACTGCGGGAGACAGCGGGCATTCGGGAAGAAACTTCGGGAGAGGGTGGGCGGTCAGATGTAGCTGCTAAATCTGCCCGTGACCGAGGCAAGTCGCCATCACCGAGATCGCCACGTTTGCTAGGGCACAAGTTTGACTCGACGTAGCTACACCGATAAAGTACTCCCGCGCCGGGGACTAGTTCAGTGACCGCGTAGACTGGATAGGAGTGTGTGTGTGTGTGTGTGTGTGCCGGAACGTAACGGCTAAATTGTAATTGACCGCCATTCGATTAACGCACACTCTCCCCTTGCCGGCGCTCGGCCGGCCCTCGTGCAGATCCTCGCCTTCCCACGACCGCACCTCCGCCCGACGGGCGGAAGGGAGCGCCGGCCTGCCGAGTTGGGGCGCATGTGTGTGGGCGAATGCTGCCCCGCCCTCGCCAACCCCTTCCCTCGGCCTGCACCGTTCACCTGGAGGAAGCCAACGCTTCGGCCCTCTCCTCAGCCGCGAAGGAAGTGAG
The DNA here is from genome assembly GCA_017312745.1 of Gryllus bimaculatus. Taxonomy (NCBI): domain Eukaryota; kingdom Metazoa; phylum Arthropoda; class Insecta; order Orthoptera; family Gryllidae; genus Gryllus; species Gryllus bimaculatus. Next base: position 3,826,431 of record BOPP01000056.1, read on the forward strand.
GAAATGGTGTCTCGGGTTAACAGTTTGCCAGGTTCATGGTGAGCTGATTCTATGCAATTTTGTGCGTGATCTGGGCTGGCCGGGGGACGCCGCGTCGAAGGCTGTGTTGCCGACGTTCCGACCATCTTGTCGTGGTCTTCCTCAATGCTGATATGCCATCCCTGACCACGACAGGATGATCAATACGTCGGCAACACAGCCTTCGACGCGGAGTCACCCGGACAGTCAAGATCACGCACATGACTCTGGCCGCGGAAGCCTACAACTTGATCTATACAATCTTGTTTTTTTTATTCAGTCAAGTCAATAGTTTTTTTTGTTAAAGAATCATGGTATTTTATCTTTAATTTCATTAACTCTATTCCTTTCCTTCTTGTTAATTATAATAATAATAATGATACGGGTAAGTTGTGTTTGCGTTTGTGCTGCATCGCCCACCCGCTGGGTAGCCGGGCAGCATCCAACGGAAGGAGATGGTCAGGAGAGTTTCCAAGCGAGCGGTTGCGGTATGCTATTCAAAGTTTAATGACGGTAATTGAAATAGCTTCTGTTGGAAAACTATACTACCGTAACATTTGCAAGTTTGTGTTTCAGTTATACTTACTGCTATGGTTCATTTCACTACCCTACCACATTAAATTAGTCTATTATTAATTAATCTATGTGTTAGGAAAGAGATTTTTTGCTACAATTTACAGCACTAATAATATTTTTACCCATAAACTCCTTGGTATTTTTTCATTATCCTAATGACTGAATCTCTTTCAGATACCGATGTGATTAAATATTGTACTCCGTCACCATAGTAAAGAAGAATTTGCCATTTTATTAATATTAAGTATTCGTTATAATTAATATGAGTGCCTATATGCCTTCGTAGCACCACTAGTTCACGTGTCTCATCCGATTGGTCATAGTGTTGGTCCAGTGCGAGGTACCATTGGTCAAGTGTGATCAAACACAGTGGCGACAACTAGTAATAAGAAAACGTATAACTGCCGCGACGACGGTGCTAAATATAATCTAAATGCAAAGTGAACATATCGGCAAGAATTAACAGTGCGTAAACATAGAATGAAATCTTATTTGAAATAGAACACCATAATTCATTTCAACAACGATGAAAACTACTTACCTCCAAGCTTTAATCAAATCATGTAACATTCGTTCCATATTTGGGAAAATAGTAAGAATTATTAGAACAAAAGTCAGGAATATAATAAAAATACTTTTCGAAATCATGGAAAATTGAATGCAAATACATTTTGTTGTAGTATATACCTTTATAAATATTGTATAACTATGGCTGACTATTTGAAAAAATAAAAATATTCAGTTTAAATGTTGGTAAGGCAAGCAATTATGTCATTACTGATCGATATGTTTCAGAACACATCAATTACCTAAAGTACCAGAATATAATAAAGTTCCTTATTACTACCTGGGCAATTTATTTTAGCGGTTCTGAGCGCATCGTCGTTTGTTGTTGTCAGATAGGAAATCCATTTTCATTTCATACTGACAAGGTAATAAATTATGTATTATTGTCTTACTTGCGCATCGCAATTACTATTACAATGTCATGGCAACAGTCTAAGATAAGTCGCTTGTATTGTAGAAAACGCCAATTTTCGTAGAATGTAGCGAATTCAAATATTATTAACAATAAAAGGTATTTCGAATCATGGATCATATTGGAGAAGACACTCACTTAAGAATACTTATTAAGATTACGTACCAAATATTGTGTAACGTATGACATGAACCAAAGCATACATATTTAGGAAGAACAATAAAAAACACGTAATACATCATAAAAATAATTTATGTTTTCTGGTGTTTATTCGCAGTATTTAAGCATCTTAAAATAATATTTAAAATCTTAAGTATGATAAAATAAAAATAAACAGCAAAAGGATTGTATGTTCTGCGTAAGTGAAGTTATTACTCGTAACTATATTTCACAATATATTTTGAGAAACAACTCAAAGTGAAACTCCAATTACAGTGATAATTATTTCGAAAGTGTTGAAAACTATAAGCAAATATGAACTGAAATCATCATATGGGTAATACTTATAGAATAAAAATGTGCGCGTCTAACGAAATGAAGGTAAATTTGCGACGACTTCTACTGATTCTCACCGCTGCCCGCTTTATGGGAGTAGCTCCGTACACCATCGACTCTTCATTGCATGTTTCTCTTAATCGAGGGGCTGTAACGCTCGGCTTATTAATTGTCTGCTTTTCCGTGTCCCTTTTCGGCGTAGTTTCTATAAAATACAGTGTGCACTCTGTGGCGTACGGTGATTCGTCAGTGTCGGGGGTTATATCCTTAGTGCATCATGCTCTAGGCCTCTTCTTTATCACATACGCCATTTTGAGTTCCATTCGCTACACCTCCGCAGTGAAGTGGCAACGCGTTTTGTGCACTATGGCAGAGTTGGACAGCAATATGGGAGTAGGGAGATATCCTCTTTCCAAACCCACGCGATGCTCTTCTGTTGTGATTATACAAGTTCTGTTCATTAGTGTTACTCTGACAGAAATTATCTTATTTCAAACAAGTTTAAAAAACTTTTATTTTCTTCTGTGTTTCAACTGGGGACTCTCATATTATTACGGGTGCTTTTTGGGGTACTTTTTTTCTGTCGCTGTACTTCTCTCAAAACGCCTGTTTTCGAAAATTAACGAGCATATAGTGGAACTAGCTAAAGAACTCCATGATAATAAAGAAAAGATGGAAGTAAATCCAAGTACTCCTTCAACTATAAAATGGAGAAAACTTAGAAATATACCAGTGGTTCTGAATCCAAGTGGAGCTCGTTCTAAGGAAAGGAGAATAGAACGCGAAATTCACCGATTACGGCGAGCTCACTTCCAACTTCAGCACACCTGTCTGTTACTCGACGAAATGTTCTCCACCCTGCTGCTGCTGTACGCGTACTTCATGGTGGACATGACAGTGAGCTTGTTCGTGGCGGTGCTGGCGGCAAACGCCCGTGATGCCCCTCTTCCAAACGGCGCTGTACACGTCGGCGAGCGCCTTGAACCGCGGCGCTGAGCGCGTCGGTGGCGTGGCCGGCGGGGGGGCGGGGGCGGCGGCGGCGGGGCGGCGGGCCGGCGGCGGCGCTGCAGCTGGCGGCGGAGGGCGGCCGGCCCTGGAGGCGCAGGCGCAGCTGCTGGAGGCGCAGCTCGGGGCTGAGCCGTGGGCTTCTCCTGGGAGGGCTTCTTCCAGCTCGACCTGCGCTGCTACGTGGGCGCGCTGGGCACCGTCATAGGATACGTGGTGGTTATCGTGCAGTTCTCGCTGCCGAGCAGGGAGGCGCCCAATTGCTCGCGAACAGTGCTTCTCAATTGCTCTGCAGGATGGGACGCGATGGAGCAGTTGGAGTGATCTGGTGTCAAAGCAAGGTGTATTGTTGGGAGCAGAGAAATTTCTGTAGAGGAATCGTTGGTATAAAGGGATTCAAGTAGTTGTGGCCATCAACAAACGACTGCATTTTGGGTTAACATCTTTTGTTGCACCGCCAACTGATCTTCTATAGCAAAATGGGGACAGATAATTGACTTACTTGATTATGATTTAATAATAATGATGGTGGCTCAACGTGAAACCACTGACTCACCCGATTACCCGAACACTCAACGATATTCTAACCACCGACTCACCCGATTACCTGATTCCTTTGGCGATTCAGCTTTGCCCGGCTGCTTCTTCGGTAGACTCCCTAGAGGAAGACATGCATGATTGCCTAACTACGTGAGAGAAAGACTTAGGCATTTCATAAAACTAGTTTAATCGCTTCAGTATTGTGTGGGTGAAGCCCAGTAACATGAATAAACTTGCAACTAACTTAAAACTAATCTTAATTTAGTAACGGCCAGTATGGTCAGAGTTCATCTTAGCTCCGGTGTCTTTGCCCTCCCGGGCGATCGTGATCCAGCTCACAGGTGCGGCGTTCGGGCATCCCAGCGCCCGGCAGGTCTGGCGGCGGGCAGCTACGGGCGTTGCTTGCACCACGTCCCTTTGTGGCGGTCCCTTGGCGGTCGCGGTGGCGGCCCCGGATTAGACCAGCGTTGCTCGGCGCGGGCGGCGGCGGGAACGCGCCCGGGCGATGACGGGTCGCTTCGCGATATAGTTTTTCACATCCCTGGCTCGTTCTCGGTCAGGCACTTACTAGAAGTGTACCGTCCCATCGGCCGGCTGTCGTCACCTGAGTCGGGCTCCGATGTGGCGAGGCGGCGTGGCATTCGGGGCGACCAGGCACGAGTTAAGTGGCTTCGCTACTGCCTCAAAAGCAAGTGTCCTCGCGGCTGCCTCACAAACAAATAATGTCGCGGATGCATTCGACACAAGTGATCGATTCTCTCATCGGCGGTCCCTCAAGAAGGCTCGCGTACCACGTGATTCCTCCCCCGCATCGTCTACTTTTATGGGTTGCGCCACCCGTAATCCTTCCGCCTATCACCGCGCCAGCGGCGAAACCGTCCTCGGTAACTTCCCTCGAAGTAACCTACGTCACCTAAATTCTCAGAAATAGGAGCGGGTAATTCCGTTGCTCGGTTAAGGGGCTGTGGGTGGCGTACTTCCCACACGTCATTGGGTCGAAATAGGGTCGACTATGTGTGTGTGTGTATGTCCATGCATTGTAATTTGTAGGTAATATTGTGTTCATTACAAACAATTGATTATAAAGTCAGCTAGAATAAGCTACATTAGACTGCGGCTGTTGAATTGGAATCAGTGCCACCACAATGAATTTCTTATCAACCCATTTTTAATATCACAGAAATTATAACAAAACACATTCTAATTAAAAAACTTCTCTCCGTGAGAGATGGCTCATGGCATCAATTGACATCACTGCAGTCCCTCAAATCGGGAGGTCGTAGGTTCAAGTGACGGTGGCAGGATTTTCGACACTGGCATGTCAGCTAGGTCGCGTTCAGTCTCTGTCTGAAGGACAATCGCGCGGCTGCTCTTATTGGTAAATTTCCGAGGTTTCTCTAATCCACACCACGCGAATATCCATACAGCGAGGGAAGACCTTTGCCACCTCCTGTGCAAAACAATCATTCACTGCACTTACAAGACTAATGACCGTAGAAGCTGACGATCCCGGACTCGGTAACACTCAAACAAAATACTCTACGCAAAATAAATGCCAGAGATTCGGAAGTAAGGTAACCTTTGAGAGAATCACGTAGGGCGTGACTAACTTTCGGAGAGTTTGTCATGAAACTAATGCTAATTATGTTACTTTCACAGCTTCTTTATCACTTTGCCTAAAATCTCAAATGCATGGTGTTCTTTTTGGTTGATACTTATGATAACACGACATTACTTCGAGCCGGATCACATTTCCCTGGAGTTCTAACGGGAAGCTAAATGCTGCGAGAGAAAGGCACTGCGCACATTTCAACGTCGCTACCTTACAAGAACTTCCAGAGAAGTAAACTAGAGCGCCCACACACCCGAAATGACGTCACAGGAAAAAGGGGTAGTGAATCATGTGTCTAAATAAATAATATTTGATTTCAAGAGAATTATTACGTTTCCCAATAACTTCATATAAAATTGAGTGAAGTTGTATTAGGATTTTCTGTGCAAAAGGGAGAAATGTTTGCCATTTCTTAAAGCAACGTCGTTAAGAAAACTGCATGTAACATTTATGACAGAAGATTATCAAAATATCTTATACTGTATATCTGTTATATTTTTTCTTTAATTTTCACACCTCCTAAATCTAAGACAATTGTGACCCTAACTGTGGTGAAATCTAACATCAGAGCATGTCGTTACTAATGGTGTTGCATGTCGGACACCATTAGTGCTAGTGTCACCTCTGGGGTACTTACACAGGCGTAGGAGGTACCGGCTTAGGTCGCTCAGAGCATCAATATATGTCACTGCTGCCTATGTATGCGGGGTTATAAGGTTAGAGTATCGACGGCCAAACAATTTGATAGAAATATGTCAAAATAGTTTATGTACATTTATTAGTTGTGAAACTGTTGAATTGATTATATGTGGTAATGTTGCTGGAGAAAAGGTCTAATTTGGACCAGTATTGCATTTTTCATTAGTGTTATAAAAATATTAAAAAATAAATAGTTTTCGAAATAACGACAAAGTATATACTGGCAAAATAAAATATAAAAGTACAATTAATTTGTTGGTGGTAAAGGTATAATTGGAAGAGTGGATCTCATTCCAGTTTAGAAAGCGGTTTTCTAATTAATATGTATAAATAGACACACGTGTGTATAACTCTCGCTTCTTAAGCCCCATCATATTTTTTCCTAAGAATATCGTGAAGCAGAAACATGCAAACATGCAGTCCGTTTCCATCAAAGTTCACTCCACAACTAGATACATAGCACTTGTATATCCCGGCGAAACGTTAAATGATTGGTTACATTACATGTATAAGAAACTATCTTCATAGGTATCAAGCAAGTTTTAATGGTACTTCTAGTTGTTTCTGCAAGAGTGAATCTTGAAGTAATAATTATGCAAATAAGCCTAGAGAGTCAGCGCTAATCACGGTGTATACAGAAATCTTAAATAGTATTAGATGGAGGAATCCAAGCCTTCTAAGCGTGACGTCATAAGTAAGGCCACCAGAAACAAGGATTGATAAATAGTTGATAGATGAATATATTCTGTGTTTCTCTACTTATAGGTGGTATTGGCAGAATCTATAAGCACCGATCCAGCAAAAATGTAATAGAATTTCTATGCATATTTGTAAATTATAGTGCAAGAATCGTTTCTTTGTGGCCATTTGCCTCAAAATTTTAGTTTTTAAGGCCATAATACGATTTTTTAAAAATCTATTTACTGATATATCTGACCGCGTATTACGGGTTACATTTGACATGAATATTTAGATGCGGGTTTTAATCAAATCCTTCATATTTTTAAATTCAAAGCGAAATTATTCAGATAGTCATGAAATTATCTTTCTTTAGAGATCTCATTTGCCAAGATTGGTTGCATGTGAGAGCTGCAAAGGGTATGTATACTACTGAAATCATATAGGAGACGACCTTCCAACTTGAACCTTAAAAGGAAGCACGAGGAATAATCAATAAATTGAAAAAATATGTTTGTTTGAAACAGCATGGATGTAGTATTGCGACCTCTAAAAGATGAAGAAAAAATTTCATGACTTAAGGGTACCCCCGGATAAGATAGTAAATGACATATGTGTAGTTACACTATAATTCTAACAAAAAACGATACTTTTTAAAGTTTCTTAGCCCTCGTTTTACCACCTACATCCCTCTACATCTAAAAACGTGTTTTCAGTTTAAATTTTTTCGACAACTTAACACTATTTTATCTGATTGAAAAAATATTAAAAATAAGAAAATAATTCGTAATATTAAAAAAGCAACAAGTCCTGAGCGCGAGATTAAAAACAAATATTGGAAATACAAATGAAAAAAATAATTTTACTATGTCTTAAAATCCTGAAACAAGCTCGAAAAACTCTGAACAGGTATTCTTAAAACATAAGTTGTTGTGGATGTATTTCAGATATTTTCATCTACTGGGTTGCAGTTAAAATCTCTTTTATATTTTCTCGTCTTTATATCACCTTGTCTTTAAATATACTTTGCAAATGTCTGCAACTGTTCTGTGCATTTATATTAGAGTTTAATATACATTTGTATACATTGTGGTAGCGCCCAGTAATATTTTGACTTTGTTATATGTAACAAATTACCATGTTTTTAAATCTTCGTAATCCTTTGCATAATTATATCACGCTAAGGAAATACTATAGTTGTTAGCCGGGTATGAGAAAACAACTCGGCCACAGGTAAAGGTTAAATGGGGAATAGGTGGGGAAATGATGGGGAATATATTGGACCAGATTTTACAAGAACTGTTATACTGTGTCTTGAAGACCAGACGAGGCACGAAAAAAATATTAAAACTTTCAGAACACTTCTGAATTTTTTCAGATATTTTCAATATTTGAACCATAGTTAAAAAGACTAAGTTATTTGTTGCCAGGTACTTGGCTGTCCGGTAGCCGCCGTGACCTGGGTACCTGCGAGGAGGAAGGTCACAGAATGACGACTGAAGGGCCTTCTGGCTAGGACTAGGCCAAGTAGTTATTGATTCCGGCACCGGAAGCCTACGCAACATCTGTAGTAGTTTCAGACTATAGTAAAAAGTGTGTTTTCCCGTACGTCAGAATTGATTCTTGTATACATATATATACGCCAGTAAAATAAATAGATGACCGTAAGTATATGTCGACCGCAAAAAATTTGCACTGTGTAAATAATAGCTATATGTGAAAATCAAGGAAAAACGAAACAAGATGCGTAAACAGAGAAATATGCAAGTGTAATAAATAGAGATATGGAAGAGAAACGAAATAATTAAAGGCGTTATCTGAGTGCTTATTATAGGACTGATTACGGAAATGGGACATACCTGCCGTCGATAACTCATCTCGGCAAATTGTGTTTGATGGGTAATTTCGATTATACCACATTACAATTTGTAAACTCTTCTTCATGCATGCCCAAAGAAGGCATCGATCTTGAAACGCACTTAAATTATTAGCTTGCTAGTTAGCACATGTACGTTTCATCAGTTTTACATATTTATTTATTTTGAAATCTGACAGCCAAAAAGTGATTGTTTACTATATTACAAAAACGGTCGAAGGTCTAAATGTTTTGTATTAATATCAGATCATCCGATAGGATACATTTTATACGCATGGCTGTAACAAAGTGATTGATGTTTTAGTGTAGCATTGCAAAAATGAGATCTTACACGAGGAAAATTGCGTGAAAACTTTTGACTAAAATCAAATAATGGGTGTCACAAACCAACATATTGAATTGAATATTAACAATATTTATATCATAAATGAGAAAGAAATTGTCAATGTGTTTACATAACATTTGATTGTTTTGGTGTTATTAGTTGCTCAATACTAGTAAAAACCTTAAATAACTTAAACGATTCTAGGAAGAAGACCTATGTAATAAATACAAACAAACTGTATGTTAGTGGATAAGCGCGCAAACATTGTGGAGACTTGTTACCAAAGTTCATGTACTCAAGTTACACGTGCAAAGCATGGCAGTATTCACCTCTACGGCAAACCTAAAATCAATGTGTAAAATATCTCTCACATGGGAAGAATTTAGGGCAACACAGCATTTGCACAAGCTGCGTTGTGTTACATAAAATTTTTACGTTTTAGAGTTTTTTACGTGAAATTAAACATCTCTGGACATTTTGCTAATTTGCAAAAACTATTGTTTTTTACTTCTGAAAATCTTGCAACCTGTGTATCTAGAGTCGTAGAAAGACAAAAAGAGCCTTGACATTTAGTTTATAGGATAACGGCCGCAATGGAGAGTTTCCCACGAAGTCTTCGCGGATTGCTGCCTATCCTGGTGACGGGA
>BOPP01000056.1:3850687-3885742 GCA_017312745.1 Gryllus bimaculatus
ACGGATCTCAGTTGTTCGGAGATGTACACTCGTTTGAAGCTGTGCCTAAAAACTGCTTGATTAAGTTTTACCCAACAAATGTTCTCTTATGTATGATCACAGATTGTTTAAACGCTGAAATGTGGATATTGTACGTCGAGAAGAATACCATATTGGGGAAGATACAAGCTCTGATCATTTCATTAATTTTACTGCATTTTTAGAAAAAAATCATCAATTTTGCGAATTGAGACATTCCGATTACTTTGAGCAATAATTCTCTGCAGATCGTTCACTGTGCTCTTCAATGTCTCAAAGTTAGTACTAAAATTTAGTCAATATTTCTTTGGGGCATGTTATGATTTAACTTTCTTATTTATTCAGTTGTAAATTGCGGTAAAATTTAGTCCAGTGGAATCATTTGGTGTATAAAGCCAACATTTTATTACTAAGAAGTAAAAATAAATATTTCACCTTTCACTTTTCACTTTTGATCTTTACTCTTCTAATTTTACTTTTTGTCTTAATATATAAGTAGAAAACAAACTTTACCGCAATGGAGCGGCGTGAATTGGCAAATTTTGAACAGAAAAACAGGCACGTGTTGCCAAATTAGTTAATAAACCACGTTTTAAATGTACTAAATCACTTTGGGAAACACATTGTGTATGAAGTATCCGTGTTTTGAGGGCCTTTGTTACAGAAGAATTGTTAGCAACGTCTGTCTGTTCTTCTGTCTATGGTCGACCCTAGTGTCTAAACCATTCGCATTGTTTTATACAAAGTTAAATTGAAGGAACAAAATATCCCACGAATGTGGAACGGATATTGTGATTTTTCAATCTAAACGGATATTGCAAAACGTCTCAAACTCCTGCGCACTCCACATCCCAGAATGAAACGGATCTGAGTTGTTCAGTGATGATTAATCGTTTGCAATTCTGTGTAAAAAGTGTTGGGATTTTTACACAACAAACACCTTTTTCTTCATGGACCCTGGGTTTTGGAATGTTCTTACGAAAAAGCTGAGTGTGGTATCAGCTTAGAGTGTAGTGGTTTTATTTCGCAGAACTAAGATTTTTCGTATGAGGTGTCAGCAAGTACTGATATTTTAAACCTGAATCGTAAATATTGATTGTCGATAATAATGGCATAATGAAGAAGATTGAAAATCTCATCATTATCTCTTTACTGATATTGTAATTGTTGAAACCGTAAGAAAAACTGTCTTCGAAAGGAGAAAGAAATGCAATAATACTAGATATTGAGTAAATGTTTCGAATTTAGACATTTTGATTACTGAAAGCAATAATTCTGAAGCAGACTGCTTACTAGGCGATGCAGTTTGTCGTAGACGAGTAATGAAATATTTTTTCAAACAGTCCATAAAATATGTTATAATTTTACTAGCCGAACCCATGCGATTACGTCGCACAGTAGTAAGTAGTGTAGTAAAGTTAGGAAAGAAAATATTACATATCCACAACTTTCTCTATGTTATGCATTTACCAAGAACTTTAAGGCCGGTAAATATAAACAATACAGTTTTTGTGCAGATTAAACGTGCGGGAAACGTGCAGCCCAGAAGATTATTGCCTAAAGTCTTTTGAGTTGTTCACAATTTTTAATGGAGAAAACTCAGTTTGATTCAAGCGTCTCTAGTGTCAAAGTCGTTCCCTAACGGATTATTTACCCAACACAACAGTAATCGTTCATTTCGATGTGGTTGTTTGTGTGCTAATCCGCAATTTTGTCAAGTGATTATGTGATGAACTACCTCTTTCCTATTCCTATTTTTTCTCTACGTCTTCATGCTTAAGTAATACTTTATAAAGATCACAGCAAGAACGTGCACCCAGAAATACTGCCACTGACAGTACTCGGACGGCCCAATTCAGTTGTTTTCCGGTAGACCTAGCTAACCTTGTAGCACTTCGTACATAATTCATACAGACCCATCCTCTATCACTACATAGGCTACTCCCTGATACAGACCGTATATGGAGAACTTTTGGGATTTATACTTATATTTTGAGATCTAAGTTTCTGTACAGAAAATGTTTGAAAATATGCAGGACAACAGAACCGTGTTACCGGCCTCAGAAACACCTATTGCTACCTATTCGCGACTGTTCGTGGGCTGTTCAACGCCGTCCGACTACACGGATGGCGCGAGTTCCGGGTTGGCCCAGACCGCCCGTCCATCAGAAGGACTCCTCCGCCAATCACGGCGCACCCGAGCGCCCAGGCTGGACAGTACATAACACCCGAAGCGCAGCATCGCTGTGTCACTGCGCTGAGGAAGCCTGCGCCATGAATCGTCCGGTACTCAGCCAACGATGCGGCGTCACGTGGGCAGCCAAGAAGTCATCAAATCGAGCAAGGTTTCATCTACAACAAAAAGTATTTTAGTCGATACAATGTGCTTAAAATAATTTCCACAAATACTAACACTTTTTATATCTACTGGCAATTCGTTGTATCGAATCTGACTTAGTTACGTACGTTTTTTAGTCTTATATTTCTTTTTGTTAACTTTTATAAAATAATAATTGTCTCTAGCAACTCACATGATAGGGTTTGATTCCTCTAACTCGTAGTGCAGTTAGAATTCACTGTCTGTTCGTCTACCCGTGTAACGTTTTGCTCAGTCTAGTGGTGTTGGAGTAACAAGACGTGTTAACCCAACACGTGTTCCTCCATATTTCGTAAAGACTAAAAAGGATTATAAGATAAAATTTAAACGCACATTTCTGCAATTAAGTACATTTCCAATTGTTTAGCCGAAAATACGTTTTTTAAAGTAATTTACTTAATTATTTAAGTCAATACATTTTGCATTATAGTTTTCTCGAGGGAATGAAGTTGATGTATCCTATGTGCAGTAATGCGATTAACTTAATTACTCGCCACTTGAATTTTTTCCCTATTCTAAAGAATTCACTCGCAATCAATTTCTCTAAGGAATTAATATTAATGCGGCGCGAAATTGAACTTTGAACTATTTTCAATCAATGGTTTTTATATTTAAAAACATGGATGATAGAACCAGCCTAAAGCTAGTTTGTATTTAATGTTGCAAATTGTCCAGAACTATAAGTTTTATTTCGTTTTAGATTTATTTTGTTTTATTTTGTAGACCTGTGTAATCATATTGACTGGAATAATCGCTTCACTCTAGCTCAAACACGCTACGAAGCACTCACGACTTAATGCTAACAACTTAGAGAAATCGATTTCCAGTGCCTTCCATAGAAGGTAGAAGAATGTTAATAGATAAATAATTAAGATAATTGGTATTACATTTAGGTACGAAAGAATTATTATTGATGAAAGTTATGTATTTTTTACATTTCATTATTTTACCTGTCATTTATAAAAATAATTTGATGGTTTTAAATATTTAAACACTAATTTAAACTGAGAACATTCAGAATAATTGCTCTCTTTGAGAATGCTTGAAAGAGACTAATATAATGAACGTACCACCTGAATGTAAAACGACGTCAAAATTCTACACTGCGACAATGGATTCATCGAAACATCTACCATTTTGTCTGCGTGAAATTACGGCATTTCTAGGCGTAGCGAAAGTGCTGGGTCTTGCACCTTGCACGCTGAAGCCTGCGTTACGCGTTGCTCGCTCCAAAATGTCTCTTGCTGCGTCAACAATCGCAATGTGTTTTATCGTATCGACGTATTGTGTGGATTATTTACATAATATAATGCACCGTGAAGCCATGAAAAAAACTGGCGTTATAGCATATTTAATGCCAATATTGTCGGAGGGTTTCGGTTCAGTTTTACTTGTTGTTTGGTGTGTGTCAATGTATAGGAAAGAAACATTGCACAAATGGGAGAGAATATTGCGTCTGCTTACAATCGTAGAGGGGAACCTCAAAGATGTAATTCGTCCATTACCACACGCAATGCGACGGTTTTCCAGTGTTGCTGTACAAACTTGCTTTTTGTTTGTAACGATGCTAGAAGTAACGCTCATACATTTTGAAAGTAATAAGGTGCCAATCGTATCTGTTATACAGTGGGCAGTGACATTCTTTTTTGTCTCTTATATAGCCCACATTTTCTTCATTTTTGCCGTTATTATGAAATATGAGTTCATGATGATAACTGATCGTTTATGGTATGTAGTGAAGAAAGTTCAAATGAAAAGAGGTGACGTGGAAATCGAAAACATCACAAAAAAGCTTATTTTTATTCAAACTGACAAAAATGAACCCTTGTCTGATTCATGTGACATCGAAAGCGAACTACAAACGCTCGGGAAAATGCACTTCCACTTGCAAGAAATGTGCACCCTTTTGGATGAAGTGTTCAGCGGCACTTTGTTCTGCCTGTACGCTCGCGTCATGCTTCTCCTCATTTGCGGGCTGTACCTGTTCGTTCTCGCCATGCTCCGGGGCCACTCGTGGATTCAAATAGCCATTATGACAATGGCATGCACAGTGCATGGCGCGCAGGGGGCGGCGGGGGCGTGGGCGGCGGGCGGGGCGGCGGCGGCGGGCGCGGAGGCGGGGCGCGCGGGCGGGGCCGGCCTGGCGCTGTTGCTCGCCGCCCGCGGACAGCGAGATGTCGAGCACGAGGCGCGCCTGTTCCTGCTGCAGCTGCGAGCTCAACCCGTGCGCTTCCACCTCGGCGGCGTGTTCGCGCTCGACCTGCGCCTCTTCATGGGGCTGCTCGGCTCCATCGTGGGCTACGTGGTAATCGTCGTGCAGTTCTCCAACCAGTCGCCCGAGAACCTCGCCTCTGTGAATGAGACGGATCTCAATTGTTCGGAGATGTACACTCGTTTGAAGCTGTGTCTAAAAACTGCTTGATTATGAGGATTTACATTCTACACATTTTTTTGTGAATTAGCACCCATGTTCGTTAAACGTACTTTACTATGTTCGTAAACTACATTACTTTCAAATGTTGCAGTGCTTATATTACGAGCAATGAGGTGTGTTCTGTTCGAATTTTGAGTTAGCGTTGCCGTTTTAATACTGGGTGAATCTTTTGGTTTGTATGACGGCAATTATAAATTAACAGTGGGGATGATCGAAATATCAGTTATTATTTTTCTTTAATTATATAGCATTTTTTCAATAGTTGAGAGAGCTATTTGTAATCAATATTAATAAATATTGTATAAATTCCGTGACAGAAGTCTATCATATTAATTATTATTTAAATATTTTTTTCATTTGAATACATACTCAGTAGTGTATTTATTTTTTCCTTCGCTCGCGTGAGAAAAATTAACTTTCTAATATATATAGTGCACGTGTTTAATTTTGTCTTTTTATTGGATAAGGCTATATATGTACGAAATACATTCTTGTATACTGAGTGCAGGTTATATCTGAAAGTTAGGAATACATATCGAACTAAATAGGAAACAGGGAAGGAAAAATACTTAAGACACAATAGAACTTTTAACTGATTACCTAGCTACTTTGTTACAAATTATGCGTATGCCTACTGCGTAACAGTGCGCGACGTGCGTGTATTAAAATTTGTTATTTTATTTTACTAGATTTTGTTGTCCTATTACTTTCTCAATTATTGCAAAGCTTATGGACAGAGTATGGACAGATCAAAATTGTTGTGTATTTTAGAGAGCTATGACATTCCAGAAAACGTGATAAATGCCATTAAAAGCGAGTACCAGAATACCGAAATTTGTATTAAAGTAAATTATTGCAAAACATCGGATCTTCTAAAAGTCAACCGAGGTTTAAGACAACGATGTGGTATCTCCCTAAGCCTCTTCAACATATACATGATCAAAACTATTGATCTATGGAGTATCTTAAATTTAATAGATGTATCAATATTGAGAAGTAAGCAAACCACATATTTTACTTGTGCAGATGTACTATGTTGAATTTCTTGTGTCCACCTCAAAAGACGATATCTAAAGATATATAACATACAATAACAGAGTGCTACAGTGTTCTAATGTGAGGACATGTGGTCAAAACCTATGTTAATGGCATGGCAAAGTAAATATTTAAGAAGAATAAGAAGGGCCAGGGCACCCTCCTTGGAATATCCATTTTTATTGAATGAAAAAAAGCATAAAGAATCTTTATTGCTCTTCTGTAATATTCTTAATGTCTTGTTTTTAATTATACTATTAACAGACCGAAAACTAGTGGTACTATTGCAGCACATAAATTCCCGTATTATTTCTCACTTATCCATGTTAGAAGACTCAGAGAGTTAAACAACAATGAGACATTCGCTATTTTTGGCGCCCATTGCTCTGTCTGTGGAAATTGCAGATTGAAAATTAAAAAAAGAACTTTGGAACAACTTTTGAAAACAATTTAATAAGTTGTATATGCTCGAAGAAATGAGGCAAAAAAGACTGTTTTTTAAATGTTCATTATCTTTTTAAATGTCTATTTTTAGAACATATTTTATTGAATATATAATCTTTATCTTCAGTACTGTACTTTTTCAATGTTTCTTTTATGCAATTTTTGGACGTACTGAGGGAAAACTGCAAATCAGCAGCACCAATTTGTTTATCATCTTTCACTAAGTTAGAGGAAAACAAAGAAAATTTGAATTTGTGTGCCGTTTCTTAGAAAATAGTTGTTTAAAAATCGCCTATACTACATGCAATATTACGCAAAACTAATTACATTCGAAAAACACTTTATCTCCAAATCTGTTTTGAAACAGATTTCATTACGGAAACAATCTGTCTTCATATAGTTACAGTAAAGTAACAAAATAATTTTGACTTTCCTATATTTTTAAACCCAGAGGTTTGAAAATGTGACCAGCGTAATTTTTAAGAGCTCTTTACGTTATCGAAGCACTAAGTATAAAAAAGCAATTATGAATTTGAGAAAATTTTTAAGTATATTCTTAATGTTGACTTTGCAAAAATATATTGTACATAATCCAATTCAACAAAACCACTACTCTCAGCCAAACAAATGAAAAAGTTTGCTATATGCAATTTATGTCAATATTTACTTTCGAACGTTTTGCTAGTGCTTAAAATGTACAAAAATTAAATATATTTCATAAATGTATCAATTACTGAAATATATTTTAATTCTTGTGATTGCAAAATTTATTTTGTGGTTTAATTTTTTCCTGTCAAATTTCCATTGTATTTAAGGTTTGCATTATGTAATCACCCTTGACGAATATAATATTAAATTTATTAACAAATTCTATTAACTACAGGGTTTTGAGAATTCGTGTTTTGTAAGGTAGGTTTACATTTTAAATTCTAGACATAATATTTAATTTTTTGTTGAATATTGGAAAGTATTTAACGGAAGTTTGGTATTGTTTGATATTGTAAGTATTCTACTTCTGTATTATCGAAATACATCGTTTGATACTAATTTTCTGCAATACCGACTTAATTTCTCTTTAAACGTGTACTTGAGATCACAACTTGTTTTTAATCAACTTAAAGAAGAGTTTGTTAATGAGTTCTTTAAGTTTCGTATATTATTTTCTTTAGTGCACGCTGCAGTCTCTTAGGTTGCTTCCATAGTTACTTACTATTTTAGGTAGTTGGGGACAGTGGCGACAACCAACTGTCCGCAGAAAAGTCGAATCTTCACAGCGTTGAAAAACCCGACCAAGGCAGAAGCTGTGAGGAAAAAGAAGGGTATTATAAAGGTTGTACTTGCGTAGTGAATGTTCTGTAGCCGAAGGGGGAGGAACCAACGAGGTAGAAAATACTACAAAGAGTGGCTGTCTCTTTAGTTTCCGCGCTCTTGGTGGAGGCTCGGCGAACTAGTGGCCGCCATGTTTTTTTGAATTCAAAACAGCGGCGGTGTAACCGTCCGTAACCAGCGACAAACGTAATGCTGGAATACTTTGTTTCCCTGAGGGCGCTGCTTTGACTGCAAAAGCATGGCTTTGATGTGCTTCAAAAATAGAGGCGATTCAGCCACTCTATGTTGTGTATTCTAGCTTGTTGGGAGAAACCAAAACACTGCCAAGGGCCACCGTATACGAATAACTAACTTCACGGACTTGTAGACGCTCGCACTGTACACACTTCGCATACTACTCACTTCCCGCCACTTGGTCCGCTTTGCTGGAGAACAAAGTCATGGCTGGTCAATGCAAGGCACGCCGGGCCATTTGCTTGGAGAAGCAGCGAGGTGCGCCCTGGTGGTGGCTGCCGCTAATGCTGGTGAGCGCGGTTCGATTGTTCAGATTTTTAGATTTGTATCTGCTCCCCCTATAGAGATTTAACAGTTGGAAATGTGAAAAAATACAAAATTCCAATTTTAGAGAGGATGTAGTTCTCAAGTGGTAGGTTATTTTCCAATGATAATTTACAAAAAGTAAATGTACTGTTATGTACCGCGAGGTTCAGCGTAATTGCGCCCTGGTGGTGGCGGCTGCCGCAAATGCTGGTGAGTGCGGTTCAATTGTTCAGATTTTTAGATTTGTATCTGCTCCCCCAAGAGAGATTTAACAGTTGGAAATGTCAAAAAAATACAAAATTTCAATTTTAGAGAGGATGTAGTTCTCAAGTGGTAGGTTATTTTCCAATGATAATGTACAAAAAGTAACTATACTGTTATGTGTAAAAGCACCGAAAAAATTAAAAACTGTTATTCTATTCCTTGTTTGATGAATTACTTTCTAAAAATCGAATTTCATTCATATGTGCTCCATAGATTTGGTTGCAAATATTTTCCAAATAAAAACATAGAAATTATGTAAATAATATTTCGGTTTGTAAGCCAGAATATACTGAATCCAATGCATTTTATTTTAGAATGTCAGAACCATCCATAGTTGAGAAATTTAGAAAAGAGCAAAAGTCTACATACGCGAAAAATGGTGCATGGCATAAAACAAGAATGGCCGCCACATGTAAACTAGGTACGATAAAAAATTGAGGGTCTTTTTCCAAAAACATAAGGAAATTTATGTACAATGTGTGCATTTTTTTCGAGGTGTTCGAGTGACCACTACTGGACCACTGAAACTAGTACAATGAAATCGCCAGTTTTATGAGGCGTCTTTTGAAGACAAGTATATTTTTTTTGCTAAATAGAGATTTGAATTATATCTGAGTCTGGTTCAAACATTATAAAATGGAAAGAAAAAATATGTACACACAATTTTCTTAAAAATCTTTTGTAATGAATGGGAAGAGAAATCTGCTTTCGAATTTGCATGTAAATTAATACACAGCTAATATCTATTATAAAATCCCTATTTTTAAAAACCCCAAACTTCAACTAAAAAACCCAAACTTCAACAAAACAATGGGTTTGTAGTATATGTAATTCGATTTAATATTTTTTTAAATTTGAAGTTTTTCATATTTTATTCATTTTCTTCTTTTTCTTCTTTTCACCCACATGTTAGCAATTTTCCTTCCCTCTTCACAGGTCATATAAATTCTAGTGCCTCCAGTTCAACAATTTATGTTCCTCCTTAATGACATTTTCCATTATATGTATACCAATTCACTAGCTGAAAGATTCGGTTCCTTTAATTATTATAAATGTTTTTGTGGTGAAAAGGTACCGGTTCACTAGTCCACATCATCTCCCAGGGGTTAGTTGGTTCTTTTGATTTGTTTATGAAACGATTCAAGAGTTTTTTATTTGTTATTAATAGAACCATAATAAAGTTTCCGAGACTCACTGAAAATTAGAAAACCAAGGATGAAATTATTAATTTCTTCATAACATTATACATAATACAAGGCTATGTGATCACGGCCATGATATGGCATTAAATTATAAAAGGATTTAATGAGTTTAATGGGGTTAGTGAGAAAATTGTGAAGAGTCAAGATGTCAAGAGTCTAAGAAAATACTTCGATTTCTGCCTACTGTCCATGAAATATTTCGTAACGAGAACAAAGCCTTTTGAACCACAACTCTTTACATAACAAAACAAGATACTTCTGAACTGGCTAGAGCATTTAGCTGCAACAGAGAAAGATTCGCTTCCTGGATTTGTCACAGCAACACGAGCGCTGTCAATCCCGCTCTACTAGAGAAATGAGGATATTTTTGTCCAGCAACGAACAGCAACGCTAGAACATTATGAGCCTTCCAAGAGTCTAACTAATACGTTGCTTAGTCTCTATCGGTTTGTGGCATTGCCTCATTTCATGGTACATTTCTTAACTACAGTATAAATGTAACCGTTTTTAACCACAACTCTTTACATACTAAACCTTCTGAGCTCCTAGCTGTGAGATTCAGCTGCGTCAGAATGCAAGACCAGCTTCCTGACTTCGAAGCAGCAACTCAAGCGGAGTAAACCCAGCTCTATTAGATGAAAGAGGATCTTCCTAGTCCAGCAGCAAACAGCAACGCTAGAACATTATTAGCCTTCCAATAGTCTAACTCATACTTTGCTTAGTGTCTATCGGTTTGTGTCATTGCCTCATTTCATGGAACGAAAACATAACTTGTTTTGAATCCCAACCGTTTCCATAACCAAAACTCCTACTTCTGAACTTTTAGCTCTGAGATTCATCTGCACCAATACTTTGCTTATTCTCTATCGATTTGTGTCATTGCCTCATTTCAAGGAACATTTCTTAACGAGACTATAACTGAAGAATGAGGATGAACCCCACCGTTTACATAAAAATCCCCTTGTGAACTCCTAGCTGTGAGATTCAGATGCACCAGAATGCAAAACCCTCTTCCTGACTTCGAAGCAGCAACTCGAGCGCTGTCGATCCAGCGTGACTGGAGGAAAGAGGATCCTCCTTTCCCAGCTGCGAACAGCGCAGCAACGGTGGCGCCCGTCATTGACTGACGCGCGTCAGCGAGGACTGAGGCAGAAGGCGCCGAGGGGCCGGGGAAAGACGAGCGAGGGCTGTTCTGCTTATCTGAGCGTCGTCGGGGCGGGAACAATACACGTTCGTAACCCCACGCCCCGGACAAAGCAAGGCTTCGGCGGCGGCGACGTGGGCCCGGGGCGCGAGGGCGGTGAATCTGTTGAGAGAGAGAGAGAGAGAGAGGGAGAGAGACGGGGGGGAGAGAGAGAGGTCGCGCGCGCGCGCAGAAAAGAGGAAGGGTGACTCTTATCTGTGGGACTCTTTGGCTGCTTTGTGAAGTTGAAGCAGAGCGGCGCAGCAGCTGCGGTGTCACGGTGCCAGTGAATCACAACGGTTGTACTGAATGCTTTCTAGAATTGAAGAAAAAAATGGTTTCTAAAAGTATGTTTCTTCCTATATGTACACTAATGTCCTGTTTTGTTGATGATGAGAGAGAAAAAACAGCTGTGAATATTATTCCTCAATGACGCATAAGTCCATTTAACTGGTAGTAATCTTACTTCATGGCAATTTTGTACTTAATTGCTTGAGATTTTATTTGATTTGTTGTTCGTTCATTTTTATGATATATGTATTTATTTAGAATATGTGTAGTGTATGTATTGTTTCTTTTTGTTTTATATTTGTAATATTTTTGCTTTACTGCCACCGGCAAACACTTATTTTCGGTAATAAATTATTATTAATTTTTGTTAATAATAATAATAATAATAATATTATAAATGCAACCAAACAAGGTTCTCAGGGCGTAGCGCGCTTACCTAGCAGTCGGGAGGCTCGGGTTCGATACCCAGGCCGGCCATTCTGACCAGGGTTTCGGACGGTCGTGCAGGTGAATGCTGGGATGGTTCGTAAAGGCTGAGACCACTTCTCATCATCATCATCCTATCATCATATTCATAATTCAACGCTTGACAACCTAGTCTTACCAAGCAATGCAGCGGAAAACCATATCCCTATCACACACGGTAATCTTTCTTTGAGAGAGAATTTGACTGAGCCTCGGATGAAAAACGGAATAATAATAGCGATCTGTGCGACTTCGTGAAGGAAGTTGGTGCAATGTGTATGCCCGCGCAATCGAACATTTCAGAAATCAACTTCTGCGGAGGCAGAGTGTTAACTGTACCTGGCCGCAACATACGCTAGAAATATAATACAAGGACCGTAATTAGAAACGAGATACAGGACATGAACAACAATAAAAGACATAATGTCTTCAACATGTAAAGAAAACTTCAGCATTTCCACGATGTAAAATATCTGACTCATCAATATCCACGATCAGTTCGTAAAGTAAACAAAACGCACCGATTTATTACGAAGAACAAATATCACAGCCCAGAAATATTTTTTAAAGCAAAAAGAGGAAATTATATTATAAAAATATAATCGACAGAGGATAAAAGATCTGACAAGATAAGACAGTGCTTCTGCTCCCTTAAAAGAGGATTGGAGGATACCTGTACGGAAGGCTGCGTGTGATTTCAGAGAAGACAATCAATCTTATCTTCGACCTACTCTTTGGATCGCTCTATTGGATTCTGTGAAGGCAGTGTGTATAAACGACCAAAGCAAATACTACAGAACTGAATTCGATTCCTTCATGGACTGTGGCATGCAATGGTCGCAATTGCAAATAGCAAAAAAATATACCTGTTTACTCTTTGAAGGTGTCTCTAAAATTGTTTCATTTCTCTCTAAACGACCACGATTAGAACTGATTGCCGATAAAAATGGAAAGTTCGAATTTAAAGAAAACGTAAATTTAGTATGAAAGAAGTTGAATTATGTTCTACCATTCATGATGTTGAATTAATAGCATGACAGTCTACTCATAAATACAATAATGTATACATGGTGATATTATCTTCCGATTCATGATTCAACCACTTCAATGCCATCGGCTCCGCGTTATCTTTTATTAGATTTTCCGCTACCTCTGCTCTCGTATCTTCATTTTGCAACCATCAGCGTCCGTTGCCGTGCAAGCTGTCGACAACTCTAAAGAGCGGCTTCCAGATAACCTTTCCAACGGTTGTACTAGAGTCCCCCTCTCCCTTCATCGCTCCCTCATTCTCACACACTCTCTCCCTAACTTCTCCCTCGCGATGACTATTTACAACCCCTCTTTCTTCCCTTCCTCTCCCTCCCCTGAATCTCTTTATCTTCGTCGCTGTACCTCTACTTTCCGACCTACCTCTCTATTTCTCTCTCTACCTTCTTTCTCTTCCACCGAACTCCTCTCCCGTATCTTACTCCTTGCATCTCTTCCTTCCTCTCTTTCACTCTCTCTCCATCTACCCCTCCCTGTCGCTGTTTTTCTCCCACATCATTCTCTCTCCTCTTATTTCTTCCTCTTCTGCGTTCAAGTGGCTTGCCTCCCCGGACCCGCTGCCAATCTCTTGCAGCCCCTCATTCCCTGTGGAAGCGGCAGTGTAACCCTTATCGGGCGCCAGTCGTGGCGGCCTCTCGCGTGCGGGTGTCCGTCTGCGCATGCGTGGGACAAACCGTGTAATCTGCAGCTGGCCTCAGCTAAAGTGGTGGGCGGCCGCAGTCGTTGCCCGGCGACACACGTCACGTCTTCTGTGGCCGCGACTAATCCTGACGCTGCACTCCCAACGTCAGCGAGCTTCAGTTTAATTTATTACTCAGGTTTTGGGCCGTGGCGTGTACGCGAATTGAATTTATTAAACGTAAAATGCGCAAATAATTTCATTTATGCGACTCGAGTGCGAGTTTGATTTCTTTAGATTAGCAAAATACTGGATTTTTCCGACGCAATTAAATAATATAATGTGAATAACGATTAGGTCAGTAATACAAAAAAAAGATTTATTTTAAGGGGAAAAAGTTAGTATGTTAATTTCTACTTCTTACTATTGCATTTCGTTTTGGCTTTAGTTTTTCGTCCCGTCGTACGATTTAAACATTTCTCTTTACTGAAAACTTTGAGGAACCTAGTTCCTTTCAGTGACACCCTCGTATTTTAATTTGTAAATGATAATGTATTAAACGTCTTTGTTGAACAAATGCAAACAATAAAAGTGTGTAAATTACAATATTCCAACTCTTCTTTTATTATTTTTAAAGAAATCTCTTTAAATAAACCAATCTGAAGATAACGATCGCTGAATGATAAATTTCAATAAGTAGTAACAGATTTTAACGACTTTTGACAAGATTAGCAGTGACTAACCTAAGATCATTTCATTTTGATGGTCTACTATCAACGTGAATAAAGCTATTTAGTTTGGATATACACCCCGCAAAACGCCTGAAGTGATCTGGCAGGTCTGATATTGGCGGAATGGAATGAAACGAGGGGATGTAGGTAGGACCAAGAAAAAACGAAGAAAAGTGAAAATGAGTGTTGCGGATATCTGATTAATATTATATTAATTGCATGAAATAAAATTAATTATTTTGTTGCTTAATTCTCAATTCTGAAAAATATGGACAACCGTACACTTTGTATAAAATCAATTTCAAATGGCCATTTGAAACCAATTATTATTTAAGTATTTTTATAAAGAGAAGTACATAATTCATACAAAATAATATCTACAATATTGATATCATTACATAGTATAATTTTTATATGTACATCGATGTTCCAAAATTTCGAAGATGTGCATCATATCCTAAGGTCATTTCGGTGTAATTATTCTCTTAAGGTTCTTGACAGAATACGATATTGTTCCAATGTAAATGGATATATTCGAATTAATTTTACATCATACCATTAATCTTCGGAGTAATCACATTTTAAATTACAAGAATACACAGCATACGTAGGTCTTACAATAAATGCAACCTGCTCTCCATCAATCAAAAATGTTACCCTCCTGTTAAAATGCAAAACGTCGACGTGTGATGCAATGTCACGTATAACCAAATACTGTATGTCTAACTGCTTTGAAAACGTAATTAATGTAAGCGTGTAATCACGTTTATCGTTACGGGATCAAACATTCTTTTTCACATTTTCAAAAACTATAAATGCAATAGAAACTTTCGCTGTTTTAGACATCGTGATTTGTGTTAAATGCCAGGTCGATTCTCAACACAGAACATTATTATTTGTTTACACTTCAATTTCGTATTTAACGTATAAATGAAATAAACTCTGTGAATGTTATTAGAGTAGGGATTTTTAATCTGTTAAAGAGTGAACCCCTCGCAAGTATGTGAAGTGTTTTAGAAATTTTAGGCCACTTCAGATGGCTTTACTGAAATGTATATCTGCAGCAATGCAACAGCGTATCCTAACATCTTGATGCACTTGCTGAATCACGCTAGACTTTTGCAATGACCATAAGTTAAATACGAAAGACATACGAACACATAAAGCGAGGAGATTTTGAGCTTAGAAAGGACTTGCATATATTTGCTTCTCACTTGTTTAATTCTACTTTTATTCTTGTTACGCTCACTGCAATTTTCTATTAAGCTCATTAAAGTTAGATGGATTCTCTGTTATTGAAGAGAAAACGAGTAGCTACAATACCGGTATGCTCTTGAGAAACAATTCTGTATTAAAGACTTAATTCTTTCTCTCTAAAACTGATCGTTTTTAAAGCTTCCTTTTTTTGTTGATTAAATATTTTCGTTCGAGTGTCAGAAACTATTTAATTTGAAACATTAACATTCAGTGTAGGCTTTGAAAATTAGAAACATGGCGTTTTTAATGTATAAATACTCTCTAAAATTCTCGCAAGTAAAAGTAATTATAAAATGTGTTACTGCATTTGTCCCGTTATCTTAAAAAACATCTCCAAACTTTATACATTTAATGGAAACATTTTAAAAATATTTTCATCGTGGTTTACATTAGGATTGAAATAATTCGATATGTGCACTCACCCTGATCATATTCTTGTACCGAATGGTCTTCTAGACTGTAAGATCTAAAATGTGAGTAAATATTGAATTTTAATGAAGAATTATGGCAGGAAACGTCACAGAAAAACGGCACATGTGTATGAAAATGTAGTTGAAAATAAATAAATTTTGTTCATATAAATGTGAAAATTATTATACAAAATTACATATAGTGAATATACCGAATTTTACTACATAATATAATGTGTTTAAAAGCAGTACGAATTAACTCGTAAACATTCGTGAATCCGTGAACACATTTATGAATATATTTTAAACTATGTTAGTTAAACTTTTGTTACTGTGTATTTGCATTTATTTATATTTAAATGTAAATACATTGGGTAACCGAAATCATAAGTAGATGACACTTTACCTTTTCGCCTTGATGGGGTCACGGGTTTGAGTCTCGCCGGGCATGAATGATTAAGCGTTGTGGAATGGCGAAGTTCTCCCAGCTATCATGAATTACTTTTCATCTCCATCCTCTCATTATTAGTCAGCAGCTGAGTGATGCAGGCACTCTGAACATTGTGTCAAAGTATGTATTGCATCGGGTCGTGTAATTGAATATTGCATATGGACATAGAGTTTGGGATATTGTAGGGCTCCCTCACATACATGTATACCTTTCAGATCTCCATCCTTCTCACATCCGTCACGGATACTCTCCTTAAGAACCACTTTACGCGGTCAAGATGAGCCCTGGGGGAGTCTTACAAGAAAAAATTCTTCAGGACGCTGTGCACGGTACAGTTTTCGTCCAAAATGAACGTAAAGAAAACCTACAGTGCAGACTACACGATTTTACATGAAAGTGTTTGAGCATGTTCATATTTTTTACAAAAAGCGTATTTTGACTCTCGCGCATCGAGAGGCAGAATATTTCACAAATGATTGGGTTACCGGACGCGATGGTAATCGGCCATTCCGATTTTGTGGCTATGTGTGTCAAGGTGCGGTTGTGTGGAGTGATATGATAAAGTACTTCTTTTCATATTTCTGCCTTATTATTTTTATTCTCCAAGATCACAGACAGAACGCACGCACCACAGAAAGAAATTATACAAAAAAGGTACCGAAGTTTGACTTTTATACTGCCTAGCGTGGGATCTTGAAGTTACCGTACAGAAACTATATAAGAAACCACACGAACAATGCGATGTGTATACCGGCCTTAAGATCTTGCTGAGATGGACCTTCGGGTTGCCTCTGGCAGCCAGAGTGGAGGGGTGGTCTCAATTTGGGATCGTAAAACGGTATTTTGTGAAGGGTGTCAGGGCGGAATGTCACGAAAACGAGTGGATAACGGAAGGTTTACAAAATCCGGGATGGGTTGGTACACAAAAGCACCGCAAGTTTTATGCGACCTAACCAAAACTGCCTAAAAATTGGCATTTCTGCTTTGCAAACTGACAATTTTACTACATTACTATTTTGTCTTTGGTGATTCGTCGATAATTAATGGTTCGCAAACGATATACCTTTCAGCGAATACAGATTCTAAATTAAAGCATGATGCGCGCGAGAAAGTTCACGTGACGTTGCAAGCGCGCGTCGGGTCGGGAATTCCCCAGAACGGAACGTGTTCCTGACCTCGCTCATGGCTTTGCCGGGGGCATCTTCCCCAGCCGAATGCTCGGCGTCTCTCTCCCTCCCTCTCTCCCTCCCTCTCTCCCTCTCCCCTCTCTCTCCGACTCTTTCCCTCTTTCTCCCTCTCTCCCTCTGTCTCTCTCACTTCCCCCTCTCTCTCACATCCCTCCGTCTCTCAATTCCCTCCCTCTCTCTTGTCTTTCTATCTCTCTCTTTTCTCGCACTCCCCCTCTCTCTGTGTTGCCTTTGTTTCTGCGCGTGACCCCCAGCGCGGCTTGTTCGGCCCCGCGGGCAAGAAGCTTTGAGCCTTCGCCCGCGCCCTCGTCGCAGCGCTGAGCCGTACTGCTGTGCAAAGCAAAGGCACGGAGTAGCGCGAGGCGCGGAGCAGGTGGGTGGGTGGCGGGGAGATGCAGGCTGTCGGCGCCGCCGGCCTAGAGCTCCCGCCTTTGACAAATGGCAAATTGGGAATATTCTGCATTTGTTTAGAATTCTCTGCGAGGGTGGATACAGATGAAACATATAATACTGGTCCGATTTCTACCTGCTAATATCATATTAACGTTTATTCATTGAACATTTTTACTCGTTTATCTATATCTGTATTTTACCGTGTTTGAATTAACTCATATTTTCATTGTTTTTAAATACTGTTCAAACAGTAAAATCTATGATGTATGAATTATCTATAAGCTGGGAATACAAAGAAGAGTAATTATACATGCATACTATCATCGACCTTGGTGAAAACGCTGATAAAGAAGGTTTTAAACTTAGTGTTAATAAGGAAGTAAATTAGATACTTCTCAATATTTTTACTTTATGGCATACTACTACTAATTGTAGTAAAGATACGTAGTGCTGCAGCGGAAAAGGGCTGTTATTCCCAAGTTTTCGAGATTCATCACTTTCGCAGACGTGAATTTTTAAGGGGAAAACCCATGTTGTAGACTTACTGAATGTAAAAGATCAAGTCCAAAAGAAGCCTCTGAGCTTAATTCAAATCACCTGTTTTGACGCCCGAGTAATTCTTTTTTTCTCCGCTAGATGGTGAGAGAAGCGTAGCTACGTTTGCATATTCATGCACAAGAGCGGGTTTAATGACCCGACTCTTGTCACGTAAAATAAGGTATTAAATAGTAACGGTACAGACTACACCATAGACAAGAGTTGTACCAAAATGTATGTGCTTAGGTTTTAAGAAGAATTTAATAAAAAATTAAAGTTCTGTTCAAAAAATCTACAAGAACATCGCGATGTTGATGAAAATAGTTGATTCTATACAAAACTAATTAGAGATGCGTATTACTCCGTATATACGTACGTATACGAAAAAATAAATATACACCTAGAAGTAAATAGTTAGCGCTGCTACAAAACGGCACACACTTTCTCGTACTAGATCATGTTTAATTTATTTGGTCTGGGCTAGCTTTAAGTTCTTGCCTCATTCTCTTATCAGCTGCCATATATCGCATTACACTTTCAAAGCAGAAGAATCCCAATTATCTATTTACCTAAAGGAAAAACGACGCGAAGTTTACACATAAGATAAACAAGTTAACATCACCAACAATTTTGTGAATTATCGTCTTTATTAACAAATAATAAAAAAAATATTTCAATATAACTGTAAGAGAGAATGATTATAATAGAACCTTTTGAAGAACTCTCTTCAGTGTCTGAGAAGACTTTACTTGTCTACTGATTAATTGAGGAATTCCAATACGAAATTATCGCTTATACAATTAGCATTTAGAACATTTGTTTGTATGCTATCTTTTTGATTTAAGTTTGTTGTGTTGTTTATCTACTTCTTGAAAACGGTTTCTACATGCGGCCAGTTCAATCCACGGTTTATTGTTCCCTGTAGAAATTTAGGAGTGAAAACCAAACATTTGTCTTATCTGAAGTTAACGTGTGGCTGCTCCCATCAGTTAAGAATTATAGCGGTAAAAGCGAAAGCAAAATTTACTGTAGCGACCACTTTGCGGTTAACTGTTCCTCACCTGCGCGCAAAATTACTGGCCGCAGTACTTCACGACCGGCATCGCTCGTGGATCCGCGCGTCCATTGTGAGTGAATCCCTAGAATCGACCAATGCCCCAGAGGTAGGTGATCCGGATAAAATACGAAACCCCGCGTTTACAATAGCTGTATTTTAAATTGAAATGTTGGGACACTCAGTACACGCGGTCGCTGGCGAATAAATCACCTCCATTCGTGTTTTGAAATTTAAAATAGAGCGCATTTGTGCTACAGATACATCCGTATTTTGGCGGCGTTAACGACTTGGTAATGGACGGCTGCCGTGGGTGTTGTGTTGAAATATGGAGCGTCTACTGCGTTTGAAATCCGTTTGTAAGCGTAGGTGTGTGAGGAAAGTAATAGAATATGTAATATGTTATGATTTTGTGACGGTGTTGTTAATATGCTCTTGAGAAATAGTAAAGTAAAATATGTATGATACAACATATACAACTGTAATTGCGGTGAATTATATGGAAGGTAGGTAGGTACGTTTTAATGGCAGTATAATGCTGGTCAGTTTAGCTTTCACAGTCTAGAATGTTTATTTATTGTTCTGGGCATTTATTGTTCGTTACTCATGAAAATGTATTTACAATGAATTCTTAGTATTTTGCGTACACATGTTGAAGTGTTGGGAATGATAGTGATCTTTTACATATAATCTTTTTTTAATATTAAAATAATATTCGATGCTCATAGTTTACAGCTTTATTACATTTATATCAATACTACCTAGTAATATGAGTTACGGTAACTGGTTCCGAGAAAATGACAATGCAATGACACAATGTTAATATGAACTGCAATTTCAAACGCATAAATAATGTATAAATATCCTGAATAGTGATCAAAGGCAATGCAATGCGTAGATGATACTTTAAAACATTGAAAATTTGTAATTTTAATGGGCAAAAATAACATTTAAAGAAACATGACAGTATTTCACGAAGATAGTTTATTGCATGATTTGATACATGTTTTGGCTCTTTATTTCTGGCAGGAGAATAATTATATACTTACATTTCCTAAACGGGGTTCATCTTCTTAAAGAAAGTAAGGAATTATTAATATATGAGCATGAATGTTGGCAATTATTGCGAAACAGATTTTCTCCAATCCGTTAATCTACATTGGCTTAACTTAAGAAAATAAGTGTCTCTAATGTATCTAAATAATTTACTTTTATTTTTCTTGGGTCGCGAATCTTTCAGTAAGCTAGAAAAGAATAAATGAGGAAAAAAGTACGTATTGTAAAAATACATTTGTGGTCATTCCAGTACCAAAACCTCTGCTCCTGTTAGGTGGTGATATGAGGAAAAACGATTAAAAGTGCGTCCAAACGAACTTCAGTGAAGAAAGCTTAGAGCTCTTGAAATGAAATGAAGACGTATTTCGTTTAATGAATATGTTAAGATCAAAACTTGTTATGAAAAATATTTTATTTGTATTATGAAAATTTCCTTTTTTGTTGTAAAGAAACAATGAAATAACATTTATCTTTTTTCTCCTATTCCGAGTGTTTTACTTCATGAGGTATTTAATAAAATATTATTTCTGCCTGAGGGACACACGTTTCTCGCACGGGGCGTGATTCTCAGAACTCACGCGTAAATAAATTTCTCTGGTGGCAAGCTTTTCCCACTCTGGTTGTTTCCTTGTGGCGAGGCCGCTAAGGTAATAGAGTGCTAACCGGCCTGTCGTGGGAAGCGAACGTTTACGCAAAAGATTATGTATGTGTGTGTTTGTGTAAATATAGTATCCACGGGAGGGAGGAGTTTAGAGGAAAAACCGAAGTACCAACAAGTATACACACCAAGCTTTAATCAAGACACATAAAAGAAAAAAATGTTTATTTGCAAGGAGATCCGTTGCGTGCGTACCTCTCGATTATTGCGGCGCCACTCTTCACCCGAGGGAGGAGAAAAACCTGCGCGGTGTCAGTAACCTCGATGTCCGGCGGTGGCTGGGGCCCAGTGCTGTTCTGGGCGGCCTGATGTCAACCGGACGAAGGACGAAGATCGGCCGGCCGGAGGTGACTCGGGGTAGCACGCCACACCTGGCGAAGGCGTGGCAGCGCGGTGTATGCAGAGGGAAGCCCACGTCCACAGACCCGCGCGCTAGAGTGCCGAGGGACTCGTTCTGCTACTGGACCAGGCTTACAACAACCAGAAGGAACTGTTTGGTACGGGAAAGGGCTATGCCACTTGAATTGGTTGATTTTTTTAGATAGATAGATAGATAGATTTTATTATTTCTGCAGATAGGTATACAACCTGGTGGCAGAACACTATAATTTACATATTACTACTAAGAATACTATACTGCTTTTTAGTGAGTTCGGGTGTGTGAACTAATAGGGTCATTAGTCCCGTAAGAGTAGTACCTGTGTTTTGCTTGGGAAGGGGCGGTGGTCTCCCCCACTCTAGTGGGAGATCCGGCACCGACCTACAATCGGATAGCGGGATTTTCACCCTGCAGGTATCTCCCACTAGCGGGGCACTGCCTCTGTCGTGACAACCTCTAAGGTCCCTACCGGTCTCGCGGCATTTGTGGTAGTGTAGTGGATGCTAGTGTAAGTAGGTGTAAGTAATGGGTGAGGATACGACAAGGAAGTGGTAGGAAAGATCGAGCCCGGTTTGTTGCTCCGGCATTCGCCTGATGTTGATCGGAGAAACCACGGAAAACTACCGATCAGAGCAGTCGGCTGGTAGAATTATCCTCCAGACAGCGACTGATTTCGACCTAGCTATTAAATTAGTGTTGAAAACCCTAGGACCTCCCTGTGAGAGTGACTGCAGCGACATGAGTGAATACCCTGAGTCACTTCTCCCGATTGCCACTTCCACTGCCCCCCTTCCATAGGGAGCGGGAAGAGTGGCCACTCACACTCCCCTGCGGGGGTGTCACAATTGACACACAGCGAGGGAGATGGAGGGGGAGAGGAAGACAAACCTCACCAAGCACTGAACAAACCTTCGTCTTCAGTTTCAACCCAGAGCAGCCAGTCAGTTTTGGAGGAATTAAGGTAGACGGTTGACAGTGACTGACGCCTTTGGCTAAGCGCTGAGATACCGTGTACTGAGAAATTATCTTCCAAATGTTGAAGTTTTGTAGTTTTTGAGAGAGAAAAAAGAAATGGAAGTATTAAGAAAAGCAAATTCGAGAGTTTCTTCTGAGGAAAAAAATTTATTTCATGAAGAGAATAAATCGATGTATTTGTTCTTGTTTTACGTCAAATAGTGATTATCAAGAATAACACATTTCAATAAGCATAATTAAGTAATAATAGAATACCTATATTAGAACTAGTTCCAGTTAAATCAATGATTATAATAAATTTCGTTGAGAAGCATTATTTTATTCTAAGTCATTCTGTCCCTAATAATAATAATAATAATAATAATAATAATAATAATAATAATAATAATAATAGAAGTTACAATTTTCTTTACCGGTATACAACGTTGTGTCGGTCTCAACAAAGTATTTCACTGAAAGTACACCTCTGCCAGTTTATGTATCAAACCTTTGAATTTTCATGAAATTTTAATTAACAGGAAGCTACCGCTGTTTCCAAATTTTAATCCTATTGTGTTGCCAACCACAAGCGCGGAGTTAAACCCTGAATTTGTTCGCGAGCACGGAAGTTGCTCTGAAGCGAATTTGCGCGGACGAGCGACTTCGTCTGCTGGTCGGTGTTCCTCCTGCCTGCCTCGCGCTCTGCTCTCCACTGTGCCACCTGTCCCGGCGTAGGCGGTGGGGTTGCATTAAATGGGGAAGAGGAATATTCGGCTCTGTTTTGAGCAGATCGTGCCATTGGGAAGAGTTTATTATTACATAGTTTCCAAGGATTAGATTATCATTCTATTAAGAAGTATTAGGCCTTGACATAGAGGTAAGGTCTAAAGAAGTATTTTTGACAATCATCTTCTATTAATTCTTTTTATTTCATTAATTATTTAACATGATGTTTCGGAGGAAATTCTTGTCTCCTTCAGATAAATTCACAATTTTAACCTTAAAGAAAAAATTTAATTTCGATGTCATGGTCTGCTAGTAGTGCAGATATCTTTATAGATTTGATAATCGAACATGAGTACATCGCCATCTTAGTTCTTTACGACCTCGATGAGGTTGAGTTTGGTGTGGAACTGGTTTGTAACGGGCCAATAGATAATCTTCTTTAGGTTAAAAATTGTGAATTTATCTGAAGGTGACAAAAAATTCCTGATAAACGTTATGTTAAATAATTGATTAAATAATCCAAAATTACATTTTGGAACCTTACTTATATGTTCAGATTCTTTTCAAATATTATCATGCGTTTTATCCGTTCTTAGAGAGGAGAACATGGCAGCGGTATTTTTTTCTCGATATTTCCTTTAGTCTTTAGAATCATGTAAATTAAATCGAGTTTACATTGTGTACTATAATGTAAATTTTTTAAAATTAGATTTGAGGGAAATCTTCTTACGGTGTATGTTTCATGTTATTCAATTCATTTACCAATTAATTTTTCATTGTTGTTCAATGAAATTTGCAAACCCTTATATCAGTACTCTTTAATTCAGCACCACTAAGTTTTCACGCACTATAAACAACACAACGACACATTATGACTTTTACAAATGCACTAACAACTCTTCTTGTCATTAACTTCACGTTGTATTCCTTCTCACCACTTCGTCCTTTTCATCGTGCTGTAATATCGTTCACCACTCAAGCACATACATTGCACAAACACTTTATAGCATGATTCTAATGGACCTAATCAACCTAACCCGTAGAAATCTCTGTGCACCATTCATCACAACACACACGGAATACTGCACACAAGACACTATACTCAGCAGACGACATACTTTCATGCGCGTGCTCTAAACGCCCCTCCGCGCACACGCTACGTTCACAGAATGCACACCGCGTTCCATTTCTCTCGACATCGCATCACACAATATAACATCATTCCTCACTGTCGGTTACAACACGTACATCTCTTAACCATTTCACCACTTCACTCCGTGCCTCCCCGAATCTTCCACCCCCTCCTCTTCACATTCACCCCACTCACCCATCCACCGTACTTTACGACACCCCATCTCATTCTCCTCGTGACGGTTTCCCGCAGCCTGCACTCCCATTGACAACCTCCCGCCTGGTCCCCGCCCCGCTCCCCCCGCCCCCCCCCGCCCCCGCCCCGCTCCCACCACCGCCTCCCCGCCCCCGCTGCGCCCGCGCAGTAGTCGACCGCTCCGGCCGCGCGCCAAGCCCCCGCTGACCGAGTGGCGGGCGCAGTGCCCAGGCCGCTCTCGCCCTCCCCTCGCCTCTCCCCGCCTCTCTTCACCCCGTGCGCCGGGGCGCCAAAAAGGGAAAGCGGACTGCGCCTGGGCGACGACACTTGCGGCTGAGGGCGGGGGCCAGCCGCGGGCCATCTTCCTGTCCCTCTTCCGCCTCCTGTCCCCTCCCACGGTCCCTAATTTAACAACACCCCACACTTTTGCACTCCCTACGATACTACTCTTCTGGCCAGGTGCTCCCAGATTAGTCTTAGACTAATTAAAAACAATACTAATTGAATTGGTCCAAAGGTTTACGCATTCTGCTCTCGTTTCTGATTTCTAGATTTATGAAGGAAAAGAAGGAAGGCCATGGTTGTTTCAATCCATAATTTGTGATAAATGTTTTCCCAAATTCATGAAAGATATCTTTTTTATGATTAGTGGAGACGACATATGTTGAATTTAATTTAGAAAAAGCATTTTTTTAGTTCAAAGTGTTAGCGGCTATAAAACGTTTCTTACATACATTTATTTAAGAATTTGTTTCAATCCCATTGAATGAACTGGAAATTGAGCATCCAATATCACCAGGACAGGTCTGCCAGTATCACCTTGCTGAGGAGACTGCAACAACAAAAAATTGTGATAGTCGCGAGAACTAAGCTGCCCGGGGGACCGTCCAAAGCAGCCACGAAAGAGGGAGGTACGGCATTGTAGTTACAATAGCCCCACGCGAAGGCGACAAAGGCCCGGAACGGCGAAGAGGCGTAGCAGGCGCTGACTCCGACAGCGCGGAAGAAAACATTCGTGGCTGCCATGTAATTGTATACAGAAAATAGTTTAAATTAACAATTGTTGCTAAAAATTGGTTAGCAGATTGTAAATTCTAAATCTTTCGTATTCGCTTTAGTAAACTCACTTCCTATGAATTTGCAGATAGGAAGAGAACGCAAACATCAGAAACAAAGTGAAATTGGAAATATACTCACAAAGAGTTTGTGGTCCGTATAACAACGTTGTTTTCTCGTTATGTTATTGCATTACTACACGAAATGTGCACTATTTATATATTTTAAACACGGGAGTGGGGGAAAACAAGCAATATTTATCTCTTTTATTGCGTTAAAAATATTGTTAGATATACACCATCGCATGAAAAAACAAAGCCTTACTTTACAATACGAATCTAATTACGCAATTACATTCATCCGAAAACGCTATTTTATTCCAATTTGAATGTCACACCAGTAGAAATTATTACAAACACGCGCATCGGTGATGGAATTGACGAAAAAACATGCCATAGAAATTCTCGTTATATGAACATTCATTCAAAACGTCCGACCGTGCCTCTCTTGGAAACGTTACAGTGTTTTATACTTCGCATAAAAAACTAAAATTGTGCGCTGGTCGGCAGCCAGGCGCACGTCTGCCGGACCATCGCTGCCAGGTGGCCTGGAACCCGGAGAGAGGGAGAGGGAGAGAGAGGCGAGAGGGAGGGAGAGGAGGAGAGGGATGGAAGGGAGGAGAAGACGGAAGAGAGAGGAGAGAAGGAGGAGAGATGGAGCGGAGAGAAGGGGAAGAGAGGGAGAAGAGGGAGAGAGGAGGAGAGAGAGGGAGAGAGGAGGAGAGAAGCGCAGAGAGAGGCGAAGAGGGATGAGAGGGGAGAGAGAGGCGAGAAGGCAGAGAGGCGAGAGAGGGCGAGAGAGGGCGACGAAGAGAGGCGCGAGAGAGCGAGAGAGGCGAGGAGCAGGGCGGAGAGAGGCGAGAGAGGGCAGAGAAGAGGTGCTGAGAGAGGCGAGAGGGAGGGCGAGAGAGGGCGAGACGAGGCGAGAGGAGGCGCCCGAGAGAGGGCGAGAGAGGGCCGAGAAGAGGCTGAAGAGAGGCGAGAGAGGCCGATGCGACAGAGGCGAGAGTAGGCGAGAAGGCGAGAGAGGGCTGAGGAGAGCGATGTGAGACGCGGCTGAGAGAGGGCGATGGATGAGGGCGAGGAGGCGAGAGAGCGACGGCGCAGAGAGGCGAGAGCAGAGGGCAGAGAGGGACGAGAGAGGGCGATGAGAGCGGCAGAGAGGAGGGCGAGAGAGGGCGAGAGAGCGCCCGAGAGAGCGAGGAGAGGGCCGAGAGAGGGCGAGAGAGGCGAGAGAGGGCGAAGAGCAGCGGCGAGAGAATGGCCCCCAGAGAGGGCGAGAGGAGAGGGAGAGGGAGAGGAGAGAGAGGAGAGGGAAGGAGAGGAGAGGAGAGAGAGGGAGAGGGAGAGGGAGAGGGGAGAGCGGAGAGGAGAGGGAGAAGGAAGAGGGAGAGGGAGAGGAGAGGAAAGAGACGAGAAGCAGCTGGGGAACGGGTTGTGTGCGGAGATAGGGAGCGCGAACCCGAATGGAGAGAGCGGAGCATGACAGTGGCCGTGGCGTAGGCATTAGGGTGGCGAAAACTGTCTGTCTCGTTGCGCGCATGGTGGGTGGTTTGCGTGGGATTGTCGTGGAAGGACTGTGAGGACAGTGGAGGTGAGGCGAAATCGTAGTTGGGGAGGAAGGTTGCGTCGAGGTTCAAGAGGGTTCTGTGAGGGCGATTATTGCTTGAGGGGGACGGGTGTGGCGGGGAGAGTGAGAGAGCTGCAGCCGAAATCGGAGATTAGTGTTGAAACCAAAGGCGTGGCGGGCGGGGCGGGCGGGGCGGGCCCGGAAACCGTCCCGGGCGGTGGGAGCTGAAAGTCCTGGACGCACACGTGGCACCGGAGTAGCGGATGATCGAGGGGGCGGTAGGGCTCGTGTACAGCGATTTGAGGTAGAAGAGAAGGATGTCGCAGGAGGTGTGAGCGAATCCCAGGGGTGACAACCGCGGATGAGGCTAGAAAAGAAGCGAGGCTAGAGCGGAGCCAAAGCTTAAGCCGCGAGCTCACACGAGGCGGCGTCGAGAACGCGGAGCGACGCGAGGCATGCGCGGTAGCTGCGCGGTATGAGACTGGTAGGGCGACAGTCGACAAAAAGAGCCCGAAAACGAACGGCCGGGTGAATCGGATTGGAGTTGAAAGCAGAGCGGGGTGAGAGCGAGCGGCGGGATGAGATCCGAAGCGGGGATGAGAGCCCGAAGCGGGGACGAGAGCCCGAAAGCCGTGGAGAGAGGAAGGGAAGAGAACGAAGCGGGGAGAGAGCGAAGCGGGTGAGAGAGCGAAGCTGAACGAGAGAGCCGAAGTGGGGAGAGAGCGGAGAGCGCTGAGAACCGCGAGGAGTTGAAAGCCAGAGACGGGCTTTCAGGTGAGAGCGTGCATCGGGGAGAGAGCGAAGCCGGGAGCAGAGCCGAAAATTGGTGGAGAGAGCGGTGGAGCGGGGCAGAGAACGGAGCGCGGGAGAGAGAAACGAAGCGGGTGAGAGAGCGGAAGCGTGGGCGAGAGCGAGCGGGCGGGAGAGTGCGAAGCGCGCGCAGCGGAAAGCCGAGTCGGTTTTGCCGAGTGTGGACGGCAGCGGAGCCGAGAAGCAGCAGCGGAGGAGCGAAAGCGGGAGAGAAGTGGAAAATGGGTGAAGCCTGGGTTAGCGAAAGAGGCCAGCGATCTGGAGCGGGCTAGTGCGGACGGGGCGAGAGCGGAGCGGGCCGAGAGTCGGAGCGGGGCAGCTTGCGAGCGGGGCGAGGAGCGTGAAAAGCGGGGCGAGAGCGGAGCGCGGGTCGACGAGCGAGCGGGCGAGAGCGGAGCGGTGCTGAGAAGCGGAGCCGGGCACGAGCGGAGCAGGGGCCCGCTGTACGGAACTGGAGAGCGGTAGCGGGCGAGAGCGGAGCGGGCGAGAGCGGAGCGGCGCGGAGAGCGGAGCGGGCGAGAGCGTGAAGCGGGCGAGAAGCGAAGAGGGGCGAGAGCGGAGCGAGCCGAGAGTGTGAGCGGCGGCGGCCCATAAAAGCGGAGTGTGCCCAGGTGGAGCGGGCAGAGCCAAAGCGGTGAGGAGCGAAAGCCGGCGAGAGAGTGGAAAGAGGTGAGAGCCGGTTAGCGGAAAGGAAAGCCAGTGCGGAGCGGGCTAGGCCGGAGCGGGCGAGGAGCGGCAGCGGGGCGAGACGGACCGGCGCTAGTGCGGAAGCGGGCGAGAGCGGGAGCGGGCGAGAAAGCGGAGCGGGGCTAGCTGCGGAGCGGGGGCGAGAGCGAGAACGCGGTGGCCGAGTAGCGCAGCGGGCCGAACGAGCGGGGTCTGAAGAGCCGAGCGGGGCGAGTCTAGCGGGCGGGCGACTGAGCGGAGCGGGCGCAGAGCGGAGCGGGCGAGAGTGGAGCGGCGCGAGAGCGGAGCGGGCGAAGCGGCGCGGAGCCGAGAGCGGAGCGGGCGGAGCCGAGGCGGCGAAGCAAAGGCGGGCAAGGAACAGATGACGAGGCAACTTTTGCCGCCAGTAAGAAAGCCGAGTGGAGCGCGGGATTAGAAGCAGCTCGTCGCGTTGTGGGCGCAGAGCGGTGCAGAATCCTAGGATGGGGCCGCGCCGGGAAGGCGTGCATGTGTACGGGGTTGGAGTGCGTCGCGGGCGCGGGTCAAAGCGACAGGGCGGGCGTCAGAGGGCGGGGGGGGGGCGCGATGCCTGGCGCTGACGTGCGGCCATCGGTCACCGGAGCCGTCGCTCTATTGGAACGTGGACGGCCATTTATTGCGGGAGGGTGGCGAGGGGGCGACGACGGCGCGAGCGGGTGACGCGGCCGAAGGGCGGTGATGATGATCGTAATGATGCGGTGAATTGATAATGCAGGCCATTTGTGACGAGAAATGTGTGGTGAGTGCAGGAAGATGATGGAAGCGTTGATGAGGCTAGCTCTAGACCTGCTGAGTTCATGAAGAATAACGTGATATTTAGTGGCACGATTGCGGTGAAACTCTTTAAGTCATATTTGAATAGTAAATTGATAAATTAATTATAAATTTGTTGTCTTCTGTTGACAGATAAATTGTAAAATTATTTTGTTGTGATAATAAATTTATGTTTTTAATTGCGTGCGTTTATTTACCAAGGTGTCAGTTCCCACATAGCATCCTGATATCATCACGTGTTTCATTAACACTGACAAAATGTTCGAATCATTCTAAACATGCCAAGAGAAAGGTTACTCTCCCATTAAGAAGTATTTCACTCAAAATCTTAATGTTGAAAACCTAATACTATGAAATATATGAAATACGATCTCTTTATATCATTCTAACTTATATTTTTCACTGTTTCTCCAATTTTGTGATGTTTCCAAACTTTTCGTATTTTCATTGAACATTTCAAAATTAACAGAACACAGTTTCTACGATAATATTTATTTATTCCAATTGTGTATTTTTACTGAAGAAATATTCGTTTAGTCATTGAAAGACAGACTTCATCCGTGATACATTGCATGAAGTCTCATTTCATACATATTTACAGAGTATTATGAATTTTATTTCTCACTTTTATTTAGATACATATTTTATTCCCTTGTTAATCAATATATTGACAGCATTTATCTAATTTGTAATACAAAATTTAGCCTTGAACTGAATCTTATTCTTAAACGGAAAGAATCATGCTTCAGGCTCTTTGTAACATGTGACATGTAACATTGTCTTTTTAACATGTAAATACTGTATTTTTCTTTTTTTGTATAGTCAGAATCCACATTCGTGGGACTTTGATACCAGAAAATTGGTTTGCTTTTTGTAAATGGGCAGTCAAATTTTCCGGCTTTCTTGTGGTGGGAGTTTTGTACGGAATATCAGTCCGCAATACTATATTGACACGATAGTTTGAAACTCATGAATTACTTCTCACTGTTGAGTGATAATGCATATAGCTGTATGTAACGCAGGTTTGGATAGTCAAATAGGTAAAAAAAGGACAGAAAGGATATAATAGACAGATGTGATATAATACTATGTAACAGTTACAAACGTGATAAAGTACTAATATCACGTCTAGTTACATCATTGAAACATTGCAAAGTGAAGGTAATCAGGGAAATATTTCAGAGTGTTTTACATTTATAAAAGTGAATTTTGTTGAACAAAATTTAAAATAAAAGTAAAATGTTTATTTTCATTTAATACTTTCAAGAAAATATTTTGAGGGCTTTAGTAATAAAACGTAGAATCAACAAATACAGTAATCTATTAAAATAAATATCATGAAGAAATTATATTAATAGCGGTGACTTTACACCTTTTTTTATCCGTCGAGTTTAAAAAGTTCTAGCGATAACAATTTGTAAAGATTTAAGACGGGTGTACGAAATATAATTTTTTTCTTGTCCTTACAACTTTGATAACAAAACCAGTATTGTAGAACAGAACAAACAGAACGTTCTAACCCTAGCATGCCATAAAGATATATCAAATATAGTTTCTCCATACCATTTTTCTGATCGTGTCTATCATGTCTTTTAGAAATTGACATTACAGTAGACAAAAAGGTTGTAATGAAAGGAAAGTCCTTTTAAATATAGGTACCCAATGAAACACACCCCAAACAAATCCTTTATCTAGAGACTGTGGTCTTTATTGCTCATTATTTTCTTAACCCTTAGAGGCATCATATAAACTGTAGTATAATCTGAAGAATTACATTACGGAGAATTTTCATAGTATTTGAGCAATACATACACAAATGTCTCTTTGGCAGTGCGTTTGTGGGTTTCCACGGGCTCTGCCACCATTTCTGAAACCCAACCACACGTCGTCAGTCACGCTTGACAATCCGCTCATCAGCACTCGCAGCCACAGACTTGCCTTTCATCACATCACCACACACGAGATGTACTGACTTCAGTGGAAACGCTTCTCGTAAACTGTGAATGGAACCCTAATTAATATATGATTTTAGGATGCTACTACAGACTCTCTGTCTAATGAGAGCCAGCTTCTTGTGAAACTTTAAAAACGTCCTTCCAGTTATTGGTTTATACAGAAATATCCGGTAACATTTAAAGCAATATTTCATTATTCGATCTTCTGAATAATTTTACAATTTTCAAAGTTCTGAAAGTGACATAAAATCCCCAGTGTTTTTTGAAAATAAATTGACGGTACTTTGTCAGATTTTAATATGAAAAACCTCTTGAAGTTTTCCTTTTTTAATATAGCTTCACAAGTGGAGGGGTATGCATTTTAATAATTAGCAGAAAATTAAACTTTTACATTTTTTTCACAAAAAGTTTAATGTTTGGAAAATGAACTTTCTTAAAATGATTTTATCCTACGTTACTGATTTTCTATAGTGAACAATTCGTAACATTCTGTTAATCCTACGTACATATTATGACTAGAATTTATTTATTGATTGGGACAATAGATATATTATTTTCTTCTCCATCACCGAGATTGAAGATTTTTGAAAGTTTTTTTTCCTTCTCTTCCTTTCTACCCTACACTAGCATTCTGCTGCGTGGTGCAAGAGAATTTACATTCGATAAGGAGCAGACTATTAGTGGCATCAGGCAGCGCATTACCCCTGGTAATCGCTTGCAACACTGCGCCTCGTGGAACTCCATTAACCTCTTGCAAGCCCGTCGAAGTGCCTGTCTGTCGCCGGCTTTGAACTGCGTGGAGGACAAAATGTCTGCCCCCCCCCCACTGGAGATTTGTTTCTTCTTGCTCAGGAACCCATTTCTGGACTTTCGTAGCTTTTATTCCCCTCCTAAGCTCTAGGAATGTACAAAACGGCACTTTTATTTTTTATTAGTTCTAAAATGGGCTATTTCGTTTTAGGTTTTCGTTGTTAAGTATTAGTAGGGTGAATGTAAAGCACGTTTTGTGCGAGAAAAGCTATGTATGTTGAGACTTTACATGTTTTTATAACAACCAAAGTCTCTGAAGAGAGAGTCTCTGCAGACACATTAAGTAAATTATACTTATTTGCACAATATTTTCCGTGTTTCACCAGTAGTGTGTTCAGTTCCTTGCGCATTTTTAAATTGTATTTATTTAAAGACGCTTTTTAAGAACAAAGGTCAAAGAACAAACAACAAATGTTGTGCATTTTTGTAGGTGCGTAGAAATTGGGTGTTCACATCAATAGTAATAATAATAATAATAATAGTAATAATAATAATAACAATAATAATAATAATATTTCTAAGGCGACCATAAATAAATAGCTTTAAAAAATATTAATAATACTAATTAATATAGAATTTTTTTAAATACCTCAACTTGTATAAAATTAGAAACTGTTTGAAAGAAACATTTTAAAGGCAAAACTAAAAGTACTAAAGCTAAAAATACTAAATTTGAAATACGGGTTTCTATTTCGGTGTATCTAATAAATCTCAAGGTATTTATTAATTGATTGTTTGAATAGATTATACAGATTGTTATTAGTTTAAAACAATCTGAATTACATATTGATGAAATAGGGATGATCGATTCGAGCGGAGACGGAGAGTTAGTCGTAGTGAGACTAGGTGGGGCAGGGCGGGAAAGAGCGGGCAGGGAGAATGGTCGGAGCGGTGAAGGTAACAGGCAGGGATGGTGTAGTGTGGCGGGAGGGAGGGAGAGGGTGGACGGGTGAGAAGGAGGATATAGTGGGCAGGATGGAAGCGTTGTTGAGATAGTGGCAATGTAAATAGAATGACTTAAATTCTTACTATTAATAAAAATAATTGATTTCTGTGTCGAATGTATGATTGTAAATAGCACCTGTACAACGTAGCGCTAAATTATCTAGTTGTACTTTATTATGTATAAAATCGTATTTTCTATCCATTCATTTAGATTATTCATTACTTTAAGCCACACATTCATTCATGTTAAGTTATTTCTTTAAGTTATTTTTTCCTGGGTCTTACAGTTGAAGGATGAATGGAAAAAACTATCTAAAAAGATAAGACGTGATCACAATGTTATCTACACAACCCTTCTGGCAATGTGGTATTTATTATTTTTAATCAAAGCACAAGCATTTAATGTTCTTACTGCTGCTAATCTGGTTTCTCTGCAGATACTCTGATCCAGTTCCTATGATCTATTCATGATGATGGCGGATTTTCGACTTTAGATAGATCGAATTCAGTCACTGCTCAAGGAGAATTCTAGGTGCGGAATGTTCTTATCTGTAGTTTTCCAGGCGAATGCACACCAGGCAAATGCGGAAGAAGCACCAGGCGAATGCACAAACCCCAACAAACGGGTCACGGACCATGCGTAATGCTTCCACCCCCTTCCTAGTCCTATCCTCGACTTCATACATACATTCTTACCTTCACCACACTGGCATGTGGGAAGACGTCGGTAGCGTCGACTGGTCCCTGTTGATGTACCCAGAAACATCAATCAAACCGCAGAAGAAAACGTCCCGTGTCTAGTTCCATTCAGGCAATGAGATTAATAATGAGGAGGGGTCGGAGGTGAATGAAATGTTATTTTTTCTTTTCATTGTAGGATCATGTATTTTAGTGTAGATATTAATTTTATGTTATGGCGAAAGACCTATTTTTATAACTTTTTTGGTGTTTTTTCCATCGATTTCTACGAATGAGTCACATATTTTTTTTACATTTTTCTGTAATTTTTAAAGCATTTTCCGATAATTTAATAGATTTTATTATTTTAATGGTACTTGCTTCAAATAACATTAATGGGATGTAATAAATTTTCTCCACTTTCTTCCTGAGTATTCAATTCGATTTCTTTGCTCATAAATTGTAATGTCAGTTGTTGTGAGAATGCAATTTATGGTTCATGTCAGTTCAGTGTAAGGTTATCAATTCGGCCAATTTCGGGATAATTGAAGACAGAAATTACTGGTAAAGAAAGCAAACGTTTGCAAGCTGAGTTGATTTGAACGAAAGGAAGAAGCCTGGATTACATCAGTAACGTATGCAAGAGCTTGAGCTGTCCATCTTAACTGGTTTTGCTATTTTTTACGTCGTTGTTCTTTACTTTCAGCACATTTAAGAACATTAGGATATAAAAATGAAGAGTGTTATTGATAATATGATGATTTGATGTTTTCGGTCATCAAAATACGTCTGCTCCTAAAGATGAGCAGACGCTTGGCTTATCACCTTGTGTAGTGTTTCCTTCGGAAGAAGGCCGTCCTCCTCTCTCCGCCCCCCAATCGAAAGGCAAAAGCCGCGCTGGCGGAGTGCAAAGCCCCGGCGAGACCCGCGTGCGAGAAACGCCGACAACTTCGCGTGGATATTGAACAAAGGGCGCTGGGGGACGGTGCGGGCGAAAAAGAGCCGCGCTCGCCTCGCGAGACGGCGGAGAAGATGCAGGCGATGCGGGTGGGCGAGGGAGGCGGGGACGGATTCGGAGGCGATGGAGGAAGCGAAGGCGGAGGTGAAGGCGGAGGCGGAGGTGGGGGTGGAGGCGGAGACGGAGGCGGAAGCGGAAGTGGTGACCAAGGCGAAGGCGGAAGCGGAGGCGGAAGCGAAGGCAGAGGTGGAGGCGAAGATGGAGGCAGAGGTGGAGGCGAAGATGGAGGCAAGGGAGAAGGCGGAGGCGAAGGCGAAGGCGAAGGTGGAGGCGAAGATGGAGGCGAAGGCGGAGGCGAAGGCGGAGG
>BOPP01000056.1:3885767-3939081 GCA_017312745.1 Gryllus bimaculatus
AAGCGGAGGCGGGGAGCAAGCAGAGGTGGGGGAGAGGAGGCAGAGGTGGAAGGCGAAGCATGGGAGGGCAAGGGAGAAGGCGGAGGCCGAAGGCGAAGCGAAGCGTGGAGGCGAAGATGGATGGCGAAGGGCGGAGGCGAAGGCGGGAGCGAAGGCTGGAGTGCGAAGGCGGAGGCGGAGGCGAAGGCGGAGGCGAAGGCGGAGGCGAAGGCGGAGGCGAAGGGCCGGAGGCGAAGCGGGGCGAAGGCGGAGGCGAAAGGCGGAGGCGAAGGCGGAGGCGAAGGCGGAGGCGAAGGCGGAGGCCGAAGGCGGGAGGCGAAGGCGGAGGCGAAGGCGGAGGCGAAGGCGGGAGGCGAAGGCGAGCGAGGC
Organism: Gryllus bimaculatus; assembly: GCA_017312745.1. Classification (NCBI taxonomy): domain Eukaryota; kingdom Metazoa; phylum Arthropoda; class Insecta; order Orthoptera; family Gryllidae; genus Gryllus; species Gryllus bimaculatus. Next base: position 3,886,137 of record BOPP01000056.1, read on the forward strand.
GGAGGCGAAGGCGGAGGCGAAGGCCGGAGGCGAAGGCGGGAGGCCGAAGGCGGAGCGAAGGCGGAGCGAAGGCGAGGCGAAGGCGGAGGCGAAGGCGGAGGCGAAGGGCCAGGCGAAGGCGGAGGCGAAGGCGGAGGCGAAGGCGGAGGCGAAAGCGGAGGCGAGGCGGAGGCGAAGGCGGAGGCGAAGGCGGAGGCGAAGGCGAAGGCGGAGGTGGCGGCGGCGGCAGCGGTGGCGACACCACTCGCAGCAGTGGATTGAGGGGTGAGCAGGAACTGGAGAAGGAAAGGGAAGATGAGGTGGTGGCAGCGGATGGGATGGAGGAAGCAGAAGGAAGGCGGAAAAGGAAAGGGTGAAGGAACTGGAGGAGCAGACGGATGAAACGGATCGGAGGAAATGGACGAGGATACTAATGAAGTATAGTAAGCGGTTGATGATGAGAGAGAGATGGAAGTGTTTGATGATGATTAAGAAGAGAACGCGATTGGTAAAGGGGGGCAGAGGATGAGAAAGCGGATAAAATGGAGAAAGAGATTAATAAGGAAGGGTAAGGGACGGGTGAAAAGGATGTGTATGAAGAGAAAGTGTGAGCTGGTAAAGAGTAAAAGGGGAAGTAGATTATGATAAGAAATCGATTAAAGAGGAATAGAAACAGTAAAAGAATGAAACGGAAAAGGAAGTTTGGAGAAGGAAGAGACGGTTACGCGGCCAGGAGAGATGGAAAGAGAGGGGCCGGGGCTAGTATGATTGTGGGAATGGGAAGAAGAAGAACAATGTAAGACACCCAGTCAGATGCGGTAGTGGGCGTGGCAGTATGCTCCGCTTTAAACGTACTGGCCCTTCAAGGTCACGAGCTGGAAGGAGAGAGAGACATTATCATTCAATCAAAAGCTACAATACCAAAAAAAATTAAAGCGAAATGAAGCTCTAGAGTGGACGATTGTGTGACCCTCTCCATCTAACTCGTGGCCTTAAGGTGTCACTGTCTTTAAATCGGTGTAGAATGGCGGAAGCTGTAGCGGTGGTGACTGTGCTAGTAGCAGTGATAGTGACTTGGCAGCAATGACACTGACTACGGCTGAGACAACATTAGGCGGCAGAAGCGGCAAAGTTGAAGAACATTTGAGGAAGGAGGCGGCGGCGGCAGCTGCGGAAAAGACTTGAGTCGCCGGCGAGGCACACCAGGAAGGAACTCGACGGTGAGAACGCAGGTGTGGTAGTGACGGCGGAGGAAGAAGTAGCCTTTGTGGAGATGTACAGAGCAACGGAGGCGGACGCCGTAAATTTGCTACTCGGCGCCGCTCGGGGACTCGACGCCCCGGTTTCGGAGCAGTGTCTCGGTCGAAAACTCACCTCACCGCGAAGGGCAACAAGGCAACAGCCGCGCGAGTAACTTGTGCTAACAGAGCTCTATCGAGCAGGTCTGGGCAGGGGTTTCATGAACAGTTGACCAGAAATCAGAAATATCTCAATTACGCAACTGTAAATGTTTCTTCTTCTTCTTCTTTTCTTCTTCTTCTTCTTCTTCTTCTTCTTTTCTTCTTCTTCTTCTTTTCTTCTTCTTCTTCTTCTTCTTTTCTTCATTTTCTTTTCTTCTTTTTCTTCTTCTTCTTTTTCTTCTTCTTCTTCTTCTTCTTCTTCTTTTCTTCTTCTTTTCTTCTTCTTCTTCTTTTCTTTTTCTTCTTTTCATTTTCTGCTTTTCTTCTTCTCTTTCTTCTTTTTCTTCTCTTTCTTCTTTTACTTCTTCTTCTTTTGTTCTTCTCTGCTTCTTAACTCCATTTGATGAGCTCTTTTTAAATAGTTTAAAACTTGGTTTCTGTATGAAACGTTTTGTCGCTTTACCCCTTTCACTGTTTGAGACACTATTTTTTTCATTTAACTCATATCAATAAATAACACTGGATGTTATATAGATACACATTACATTCCGATGTTATGTGGTTGTAATCCGTAAAGAAATTATAAATAATCAAATAAAAAATCATTAACAGAAATTGAGGTACAGTTAGTAGCAGCCAACTAAAACGTTTCTATGATTTTTCATTCCTTCAATATTCCTTTTTTTAGATACATTGTTCCACACTCATATTGAAGACATTATAATATTCGAGTATTTTTATCATATTTGTGGCACCGAAAAATCAAAAAACGATGTATTCTTATCGGAAACGTTCCGTTTTGTGCTTTGCAGGCGTGCCACTATGCATCTGTTCTATTAAAAATCTCAAATCGATAGTGAATGGAGCAAAGTGTAGCGTTTACGAGAAATACTGAAGAATATAACCAATTTTGAGGAAGAACAACTAATATTTCTAATAAATAATTCAATCTTGATAAGGGCAATATATCACAGATTTGGGAAGTTGAATGGTACTCTGAAGAAAATGATTCCGATTAAAAAATTTCAACTAAAACTGTTCATGGCAATAAATAATATCAAAATAAACAACATGTATAAGTACAGCGAATCAGTAATATATGGTAAGTCTAATAGAAATACTCTCACAATTTGTAAATAAACAATGAAATGAGTAAGGAGGTTGCCAGTTATGAAATATATTTAGTATGGGTCAACTTCATGTAGTACGTCCGACGTGCTTCCCCCTTTCTTGTTGGGCAGAGGCTTAACCTGCTTCAGGGCTCTAGTTGCAACGCTGATCTCCACAGCGTGGCCGCTCTCATGCACCCTCTCGCCCGCGGTGAGTGAGCCATGCATCACGAGCGCCGGCGGCGGCGGCGGGGCGAACCATCGCCAGCACGCCGCCTCCCGCTCGGCACACAAACCAAATGCGCACGGCTCCGGGGCTTTCACATCCGACAGACATTACTCCCGTAACTGCCCCAGAGCCTAAGAGCGATGCGGAGGTGCGCAATGCGGGTTGCATCCTCCGCGTGCCTTCCCGCGGAGGAATTCGGGCTCGTATGCAAGGCGTTGGCAGGGCGGGCCCCAACGAGGGCGTTTTGCGACCGTGGGCAAACCAGGGGGTGCAGACCCTCCCCTCAAGAAGTCAATTACGCACGTCCATGAATGTACTGTTTGTTTTTTTTACTAATTTGATACAGCAAGCGGATGTCATTTCATATCCCCATTGAAATTATTACAGTATATGCATAAATAGAAATCAACAAATAATGAAATTCAAATTCAGCACTAATAACAAAATTATTGATATGAAAGCGTCAAGATGACTGAAAACTACACGTGCGTCATTCAACGTTAAATCACACATGCAGAAAACATCAGTAGTGTGTAGCAACTTTTGTGAAGTATAGGTTTGAACATAGATATCACATAGATTTTTCTTTTTAAATCCCACCCCTTTCAGAAATATTTCGAATTATTTTTTCCGAAAAATCATGTGAGTGCAAATATCTGAAATGCTTTTGCACAAATACCCTTTACTTCAGAAAAATTAAATTACATCTCAATTTTACATAAACATTTGTACTTTCGTTTGATATAAATATATTTTTTGTAAATATATTATTTAAACTTTTAAATTATAGTTAATTTTGAAAATGCAAATTTTGGAATTCGGTCGACACATAATTAAATGTAAAAATACTGTAATGTTGCATACATCTGCAAAATTTCAAAGTGAAATAAAAACAAATAATATTTTAAATTAGTGATGCTACAGAATAGCACAGACATTATAATATTACTTTTCTATTTTCTCTGGTCTCGACCAGCTACTCGGTCTGGCCACAAGCTCACCCATGACAATTGCCATCTATCGCCACACAAAGTACTTTTTTTTGGAAATTTTCTTCATTTTTCGGTTCTCTAATGGTAGAACGGAAATATGAATATAAGAATGTTAAAGAACAGTAAAATATCGCCCCGAAAGGCAACTTTTATTGAATTGACAAAATTGAAGCCGTTCTTCAGAAAATGGTGTCTATGCGCTACTGTACATTTGAAATTTGATGCTCTTGTTCACAGAACATTATTGAGTTTTCTAAAAACTTCATTAACGTCATTTGGAGCTCATTAACTCACAAATACAATACTGTTTACAAATTGTTGGAAATGTCCACATAAACAACGTGAGAGATCTTTCAAAAAAATTACATTTGGGTAATTTTTGAAGAAAAAATCCCTCTATACCATTACTAGTTAGCTATCAATGGACATTAAAATATTTTACACCCCTCTCGAATAAAATAAATTTAATGTTAACAGTTCGGTCTAGAGACCGTAGTTTTAAAAATCTCTTTAGATAGCGCAGCCGGAAGGTAGGTTTGCCCGTGGGAATCAACCTCTAGGACCAAGACATTTTCGAGGCAAAATGTTTTGTTTCCAATAGTGTACTCCTGTTTTGGGATATAGAACATCAAAAAGTTAAATTAATTTATTTTATTGTAGCATTTAAGAAAAAATTAACTGAATGTAATCAGTCACTATAAGCTTGTGAGGCTACTGTCGGCTATGGGGTTGCTCCAATGGGGTTGCATGGAGGCAGCCTGCAAGCTATGTGCTTGGGAGGCCTGTCATACGCAAATCGCAACCCCTTACGTAATTTTATTTGGCATTATATACTTTTCCATTGTCACACAGCTGTATGAACTGGGCCGTAGCAGCGATCAGCGTGAAATTAATTCCCGACCCATGTGGAAATCAAATCTCGGGTCGCGTCATGGAAAGCCAGCTTGCTAATCGTGTACCATCTTAAACTCAATAATAGTACACATTTTGATTTCGTTTGAATATTTTGATGCATTATAGTAATATGCTGTAATGAAAAAAATTAAATGTGATATTTTGTCCATATTTGGCATCAAGGTAGGTAAATGCACAGTAAAATGGGGTAAAAACACAGGTTGGCATTGTTTCCGATGTCATTAAGACGGTCGAATTAATACGGACGGACTCAGCAACAAGAGAGAGAAAATAGACTTTCTGGATTGAGGACGTAAATTATTTAGAGCATTTCAGTCGGCGTAAGAATTTTGATGTAATAAATACAATGTCGGCGGCAATGTGGCGGTAAATTAATTGAGGACAATATTACGGAAGAGTAAAGGGACTAGAGTATTTGGGAGAGTTGATGTAGTGAAGTGTTTATATGGAATTGAACACAAAGAAAGTATTTTTCGTTATTTAAAAGGTGAAGAAGGTAAACATCAGCCGTGTTCTTCAAAATGATTAAATGAATCAAATGTTATATTGTTATTTTCATTTTTCAAACAATATGGTGCAAAGTTTTTTTGTTATTGCTACGAATAAATTTTCCTTTATTTTGGAAATTGAAAGTTGTAGGACCTATTGCTTTAATAAGTTAGAAGATTCTAATTTATGATGTATCCCCTAGAATCATCTGCCCTAAACAAATAATTTAATAGATTTTTATTTCCTCCCATTAATGGAAAATCAAAAACCTTCAATATACTAATGTTGCTTGTAAGGAACACTTTCAACGGAAAGTATTTTCTTCGTACATATTTTGCAATCTGTGAGGAATGATTGCAGATGGGAGTAAACTCTACCACTCAACAAATATTGCTCATATTCTCGTGTTCTCTTTTCTCCAAAGACAGATAATCTGTACCACGCCGAAGTAAAATCTCTGCTCACCTTCGGTTCACATTAGTAGATTGGTATCCGAAATCAATAAGAGTCGGGATTCTCTGTCACTCGTTGTTAAACACACACTTTTCTGATGAAAGATTGCTCTTCTATATACTATTCATTTAAGTGGCAGCGTTTTCAGCAATTACGAAAAGGTAGACATTCTTGTCTTATAGAGAATACAATACTTAGTTGAACTCTACTAAAAATATTAATAATTGTAATTTAATCTTCAATATATGAAAAAATACCAATGAATTATTAATACAAATCTCATAATTTAATAAGTAACATAGAGTTTTCACGCTTTCTATAGATAAGGCAGCTGCGCTGTCCAGTTCTAAGCGCATTGATTCACATTGAGCTCCAACTACAGTTATACTCCGATTATAAAGAACTAGGATATAGTGAACCCTTCATTGTAGTGAACTTAAGTCACTGGTCCCGTTTCAATTACAAATAAGTATAAAAAGATTCGGTTATAGTGAACCTAAATCTTGGCTATAGCACTGGTAGGAAATACAATGTCCTGGTAATTCATTCCCTCCTGGAAAAAAATATAGCGCCTTGGTGCCACAAATTCCAAAAATCGGCAGCGTGGAAAAAATATCATCGGTCAAAGGTCATACTCGAAGTCTCCGCACAGGTGAAGGTAGTGGAACTGGAATGGGGGCCGTACTGAAGGCCTTTCGCTACTCAGTGTCGTTGTGCAAACAAAGGCTGTGTCCTACGTGGGCTGCCCCTGGCGGCGGCGACGCGCGATATCTTTCTTCAACTTCAATGTCACTTAGGATTCCGCGCGTGGGGTTGTACGTAGGCGACAGGATGCGCGTGTCTGCCACAGGATCTCGGCCTGGCAATGCCCGTCGCGTCGCGTGGAAAAGCGATCGGTTTAATTAGCCGCTTGCGCCATTCCGCTACCGAGAGCTTCTATGTTATTTGTAGAAAACGGAAAATATGTAGTATAAAACGTCAAAATATGTACATAAACGTGTAATAATAACAGTAAGAATGCGTAATAAATATGTAAAATCGGATGTGTTATGTAACATTAAAATACACTAATTATGAAATAAATTTACATAACACGATATTACATTTATAAAAAATAATCCAAATAAATTTAAAAAATAATACAAACGTTTTAAAACTCATTTGGAGAGCACTAGTTGATGCACACTTTCCTCCATACAAGTTTACCATCAGTAGTAAAAGCTCCATTTATTGCTACTCAGGAGCGTAGTTCAACATCCAGACTAGACGCAATGGAAGCCATCGTATAGACTGGCGATGTCTACGACCAGGTATCACTGTGGCATGCTACATTCTCATCAAAGTGTGATACGTCGGTAATCACGTTTCACGGTAATCACAGTTTCTAGGAAATGAAGGTTAAAAGTCCCCAAATGCTCATTGATACTTTTCACAATTAAAGGTGAAACCTCAGTCGCTGACCCGGACTTCCCGCCGCTGAGATGTAATTTCAGAAGGCACCCCGATCTGTGAGGAAGTCTTCATGTTGCGCACCTCGAGTAGTCACAATTCCGATGCTTGAACAAATTATTATAAAAATATAATCATTTTGAATGTGCCATTGGCGCCAAATACGAAAAACGTTTCTTGGACTGCAGATAGGAACACCTCTGACTCAAATGGTCTCTCACTATCTCCAACCCAATGCATAAACAGTGGCATTCCTGTAGCTCCCCCCAAATACGAAACACTTTTCTTGGACTGCATTTAGCAACACCTGTGATTTAAATGGTCTCTCACTATCTCCACCCAATGCATAAACAATGGCATTCCCGTAGCTCCCCCCCCCTAGCACGTCGCCAGCAGCCGCTCGTGGCGGTAGGGGGTGGGGCAGGAGACAGAGAGGGGGAAGACCTCATTTAGAATGCCGCACGCTCTCAAGGGCGGATTCAACCTGCTCCTCCACGAGTCGGAAAGTCGCGGAGAGGAAGCAACTGCAATTACCGGCGGATTAACCCTTCTTGTGCTGAGCTCTTTCGGGAGAACTCGCCGTCTTCCCTGAGCCACCTCATGCCTCGCCTCCACGTTCGACGCTCCGCCACCCTGCATTCGTAATCCCTCAGGTGCAGCCGGGTTTGCAACGCAAGCTCCGGCTGGCAGGCTGAAATTGGCTTTTAATCTTGTTGTCGAATGCCACGAAACTGCGTTTAATTTTTTTTTCGGTTTTATTTTATGCTCTGTTGCGCTGGTTCAGTTTACTTCAATACTGGCTTGGATTTAATTAATTTCCCCAAGAACTGACTCCCTTATTGCGTACTATCTTGACGAATTTCGTCTAAAACGTAATTTACTGTTATAAGTAGCGATTTGACGAGAAGCATGTAAGATCGATATCTGTCTTACGGATGGTACACGCCGCTTACGAGAAATAATGAATAAGTGTTGGTGCGAAGCATCGTATAGGATCTTCCTTGACTTCCAAGACACGATTTTGAAAACATCGTACGTGGCCATTTGAAGCCATTTTCTTATGAACCAAGCAGAATGAAAGACAACTTCACTATAAGGATTGGCAAACACTTTGAAAAACCGTCCAGAATTCTAGTTCGGCCTTCATGCAAAAAATTACTGCATCTCGTATATTACTGTTGTTTATTGTATTTTTTTAAAGGAACACGTTACAAAAAGTACTGCATCCCGCATATTACTGTTGTTTATTGTGTTTTTAAAGGAACACATTACAAACGGTTGCTGCAAGTTTATATACACTGTTTTAAGTAGAGACAACTAGTGCCCATAGGAGTCCACTTAGCAAAATATATGCTTAGAAATGTGGTACTAAGAAGGTGTTCATTTGTTTTTGTTATTGCACATGGTGTCTTGTGTTTTTTTAATAAGTATGGAGGTGGAAGTGCAAGCTTGTATAGCACTATTCCCTTTAAAAGAAATTCTCTTAAAAGTAAGGCAAGTATTTGTATTTCAGAGAGAGGAGGCGCGAACTACTTTGCGAGTGCGAAGGTCAGAAGGAGGCCTCGGATCCATCGGATAGCGAAACGCGGACCACTTTGTGTCATAATAGTTCATTGGTTATCAAATTGAGTTTTTGAGAAAGACATTTGAAATGAAAATTTATTCGTTCAATCTGTATTTTATCAGATATAATAACACAAAGGACATGTGTTACGTCATTTAGCAGTGCAATAATACTAACAAATATTAGTGGGAAAACTTTTAAATTGATACTTCCTTCAAAATTTGTATTTTTGAGAACATATTGTTAAGAATAAAGACTAAAATAAACTAGTAGCGCTACAAAATGTCGCACAATTTCCTGTACTACTTTCGTATTTCTTTTGGTCTCGGCTGGCTACTCTAACTTGCCTCATACTCTTACCATCTCTCGCCACTCAAAGAACATTTTATGACATTTAAAAATTTTTCGGTTTCTTAGTTGAGGAGAGGAAATATTTTTTTAAGATTATTAAAAAATAGTAAAACATCCTCGCAAATGTCGATTTTATTTGAAAAATTTGTAGCCGGTTGTAAAAAAGTGGCGTTTAATCGCTACTATAAATTCTACATATGACCTTAATGAAAGAACGTACAATGGAGAACAAAGTTTATTAGAAGGATAAATCTCTATCCTTGAGTTTGTAGTTGTAGGAAGACCCCATAAAAATGCATACTTATGAAATTTTCAAATTCAGAATTAACCGCGGAAATTGAACCTGTGCCCCGTCTATGTTTCTCTATTCTTACCAAAAATTTAAAGAAAAAGTTTAAATACTTTCTTTTTAAATTTTGAAAATGTCTGGGGAGCTTCATGTAATTTTTTTTAAATGTGGAAAAGATCCTCTGCATGGTTCAAGCCCTAGTACTGTTCACAGACACCAGACGGACGGTTGGAAAAACAACAACACTTTTTCCGTATATCGCGACCCCAAAACATGTATTTCCGTCAAAATCTCGCAATCGATGTTCCGTAGCAAAACGTATCTTTTCCTATTATACTACGTATATTTCTCCGTTTACACATACGTATACCAGAAAGTAAAAATTTGAAGCAACTTTATAAAAAAATTGTTTAAAAAAATTGAAACAACATATATTTCACGCAAATTATGCAAAAACTACTTTTATTTCCGAAAATTTTGTCGTTACCTTCTTTCAAGATCTGTCTTAGAAAACAGTTATATTATGGAAAAATCTCTATCTTTAATATTATAATTATAGGAAGACGCCCCAAAAATTGCACTTTTGACATTTTTGAAAAAATTAAGATTTTAATAAAAATGGGACCTGCACTATTCTCTTAAGCGTTCTTAACAATATCCGAAGGCAATGTATAATAAAAAAATGTGCCTTTTTGAGAAAATTTGTTTTCGAAGCCTTATGTTAAGTACCCTCAAAAATAAAAATATTTGATAGAATCTTCCAAAGCCTTGAGTTTAATATACGGGGAATATACATTTGGATAAACATAGCTGGGGCGAATGTGGCAAGTACTAGGGTGAATGTGGACAGACGTTTTGACCGTAATCAATCTCTTAATCGGTTCTCAACGACCCACAACATGGATTCTAGCTACACCACGTGTTAGAGGAAATAATTTACTGTCAAAAGAAAAATAAGTTATCCACTTTTTCATTACGACGGCACTACAATAAGACTTTTTCTCCCGAAATCCACATTTTTCACAAACAATAATCACATAATTTGGTGTAGTAGAAAGCTCATGTGTCTTAATAAATATTTTCTTCTTCTTCTTCTTCTTCTTCTTCTTCTTCTTCTTCTTCACTTCATGGATTAGGCTACTGCCTGTTCCGTCCTCACAGTTTCTCTCCATCGTTTTCATGGCCTTCCCACGTCTCTTCTTCCTCTCGGCGCGTATAACAAAGCTGCTTTGGGAGGTCTGCTATCACTCATCCTTTCCACATGTTCTACCCATCTTTGTCTATATTCTTGCATTCTAGTATTAATTGATGTCACTTGTAACTCTTTTCTAATTTCTTCATTTCTTATTCGGTCTTCTCTTGTGCATCCTTTTATTCTTCGCAGAAATTTCATTTCACTACTTTGTATGGTTGTCAGTGTTTTTTGTGTTAATACCCAGCATTCGCAGCCGTAGGGTAATATAGGAACTGCCATGGTATTGTAAAATTTAATTCTTGTTTCCAATCTTGTCTTATTTTTTAAAGTGTTGGGTATCGTTCCACATATTTTTTGACATTTCGTTAATTTATTGTAAATATCTTTATCTTTTTCATAACTTATTTTACACCCTAAATAATTAAAGGAGAGAACTTGCTCTATAATTTAGTTTTCAATGACAATTTTTGACCTTACTGTGTCCTTCCTCCTGAATGCCATCACTTTTGTTATTTCTTTTGATATATTACTGTCATAGGGTTTGCAAATTTTATTCAGGTGGTGCACTACTGTCTGTAGTTCGTCTTCTGTTTCCTGAATAATAACTGTGTCATCAGCATAGAATAAAATCGTTAATATAACTTCTTTGGTCATTCTTATACCAGTGTCAACGTTCTGTTTTAAAGACTTACTTATGTCCTGTACATAGATATTATATAATGTAGGTAATATAGGACAACCTTGCTTTACCCCTTTATTTGTAATTATCTCTTCAGATACTGTGTTTCCTATTCTTATCACTATTTTAGTATTTTCATATAGTCTTTTGACCACCTTTATTAGATGTCGTGGATAGCCTTGTTTTTTTCATGATATGGTCTTAATAAATAAAAACCTTTAATGTAAAATTTTCTTTTCAGAGTGTTGTAAATTAAAATACCACCCTCACTATTAAATTCGCAATTTCAGTTCTGAAGTCGATTCAACGTCATAAAGTCTCGCTAAAAAGTGTAGTAACTTGGTTTCTTGAGTAGGGATATTTAATTATACGAAATACCGTGTTATTTCATACGTCATGGCAATAGCAAATTGAAGTAATCCCAGATGTAATTCGGGGGTTTCATAAGAACCCAATCAATGTCAATTATGTGAAATTAATAATCTGAAATATCAGTCATATGTTGATTATTAAAATTGGTTTTTTAAATAAATGAAATTCTTCTTAAAATATGTGTTATCTTAGTTTACTAAAGTAGAATATCTCTGGACATTGAAAATACAGATACTAAATTTGCTTTAAAGCGCAACGAATAGTTGAAATAGTTTAAAATGCTTTAAATATCTAAAATGTGTTAAGAATTTTCATTTTGTTGGAGCAAACGCTATTTAGTTGTCTGTTTAGTCTACAATATCTCTTAATAAATTATTTTCCAAACGTACAAAAATACGTTCCAAATGGTTTGAATTTTAACGAGTAAATATAATTTACTGACACTTGGTTAACTTATGTATGTTATTATATGATTTCCGTAATAATGATTCTCTTAGAGCCTAAAATGTACTTGTTTGTTTTTATTTTTATCATTGTGTTTCACATCGGTAATTATGTGTTAAGTTAGGTTTTGGACAATAGAAGCGAATAAAATCTTTAAACTATTTTAAATGCTTCAAAACCTCTTTATATTTGTACGTTTATTGACTTGTGCTTGCATATTACGTTGTCCTTCGTCCATATATTATTCTAGAAATACTCATTCTTTCTGGTTTGTTTGAAGCACGGTTTATATATGCCGGGACAATATTTATTCAGATTAAAAATACACTCCCCATTATTTTCAGTGTAAAATTAACTGCTGTTAATTTTCCTTCAACATGGCGAGTGATTTATGCTCTCATGTAATGTGAATCAGGACGCAAAACGTGAGGATAAGTGGCGTAATACATCATAATCACTGATAATAGGCAGGTGCCAATTAATTGTAAAGAGTCAACGAACATTCATGAAATTATGAGATAAATGAGTTTTCTGCGCTAACGTCAATAACTTTTTTACGATATCAGTATTTATGAGTTATGGATCATAGTCATAAATTGCATACGAATTATTAGTGTGTAGTTTAGAACGAATTTTTTAAGGTTCACTTTACATTTATTACTAAACGTGTTGAAATAGTTGTAAATCTTTCTGATATTGGATGTCAACGTTCTTTCTTTTACTACTCATGTTAGATCTAGAAGTCTAAATAATAGTGTCTCACTCAGAGTGTGTTAGGAGTATAGATATACTGTTAATGTTATTTGATTTATCTTGGCGAGATATGATCCTCGTTTTATTACACTAAAATATACGTAAAAACTAGGCAGTACTGTTTGTGTGTGCTAGCTTCTATTGAGGTAAAATTGTGTTTTAATTACTAAAACTGCAGGTATTCAATTTATTTAAATAATAATGTGATTGACATAAATTCATTGAATTGTAAAAAATCATGCGTTCTCAGTGGTGCTAAAAATATCAATAAAGCTAAAATAACGTGTAGTTAATATCTTAATGATTTAATACATCATGATCTTATTAATTTTCCATAGCTACATTACCAGTTTGTAAAACGATCTAAAACGTGGGGTTTCATAATTTGGTAGTAAAAACGCTTTAAGAGTCTCTCTGACAAATACATCTGAACACAAGATGTACAGAAAGTGAGTATTTGGCGAACAAATGAAAAGTTAACGGACGACAATAAGAGCCGAATCAGTTATTCAAATGGATAGCTGCAATGTTACAGAGCACATTAAGGCCGCTTATGCATAGAGAGATAATATTATTGTTTAGAAAATTATTATTTTACAAAATAGTTACACATTTACAATTATTACAGTCAAGTGATATAGCCTTGTGAAACAGGCTTGGGGTAGATGAGCCAAAGTAGGGCTGTGAGTTCGAAACTCACGTAAGGTATGAATGTTCTTAATTTGATCGAGGCCTGGGGCATACCGAGTCTGTCGTACCATATCCTCATTACCATATCCTCTACAAAATCTCTTGGCCTGTTTGCAATTGCGTTTCGTTGAAAAACGGGTTCTCATACTCATAAAAACGGCATAATACCAAGGTGGGAGCCCCGAAATACCTTTGGTATGCAAGTTACAGAACTATAGATAAACCTGCGTAAGATCTTCATCACATCCTAGAAGAGCGATAAATATCGTCAAAGAACCTGGTAGATCTTTAAATCACCAATAGCATCCGCGGAGAGTTTGAAGAAAAAGAAATAGCTAGCCCAGAGTCAAAGGAATGGGAAATTACGTAGTGTGATAAATCTGTTCTGTTCTTTATCACCAGTACGTATGATTTAATTATTTCTAATTATTTGTTTATTTTGTACCATTATAAAAATAAATATGATGTTTGGAAAAGAGAAAAGAAATATGATTAACATGTAGGTCATTATCCTTTACTTATCCCGAACAACTTTATTCGTATTTAAAAGTTTGTGCAAGAATGTATTTCAATACAGAAAGCAAAATATTTAATTATGGGTTTCGTGACATTAATGCGACCAACAAAACCCACAGAATAAGTCTTACCTAAAAACTAATCGTGTGGAGCTCTGAATATAAAACTAATCAAGGAGACTCGCGCGCGTGTGTTGGAATTTTGAAAAGTAAACGAGAACTAAGTCATTAATTCGCAGCAGGGTTGAAAACGGGTTCAATTAATTCTGTGTAGGGCTTGGAATAGTTGTGAAAACGCAAAAACGGCTGGTGCAACCAATATACGGATTGGTGAAAAAATGACTAAAAATTGATTGGAGAGGGAAAGGAGAGAGATAAGAGGATAAGATGTATAGGAATGACGAAAAATAATGTTGAAAGAGGAGAATAAATTAAATAATATTAGGCGTCGATTGGAAGCAAAATCACAAAGGAATCAAGAGGCAATGAAAAACAACAGGGAAAATAGTGTAAGAAATATAACGAAGAGAATGAATACGAGAAAAAGTGAAAAATAGTTATTTGGGATCGAGGTATAAGCCTTTAGTTTGGTATAAGCGACATTATAGTTTGCAAATAGTAGTAATGGTTGCGACGGGAGACTGGCGCGCCAAGTGGAGAAATTCTATGAGCAAAATAAAATCCATTTTACAATGTGTACACTATTTTTAGATAGCTTTACTGACTCTCTTATTATTATTATTATTATTATTATTATTATTATTATTATTATTATTATTAAAGTACACAAATAATTTGTGTACTAATCCGCACACAAGTCGTCGGCAGAAAATGATCTAAAATGGTGATGTTCTTGAGGACAAATATTGTCACATAGGCACCACTTGGCAAAGAAACTCCTATAAATTTCAAGTACACATCGCGCAGATTCTTAATCGTCAGTCAGACGAGTACGAATGAGAGGTCGGCTGTACGCTACGTGATGGATCACATAATTTACTATTACGTCATTTTGGCTTCATGAGAGACATCAAATGCATATTACTATTCATTTTTCTATTGCTGTTTTTGTACAGTAAAAATTCCGCATCAGTATTACGTATTTTTATTATCTGATGGTATTCTTTCTTGGATTTGAAGAATCATAATATCGAATTCAGACAATTTGATACAATTCATTCTTGGTTGTTGATGCTTTGAAGTAATTTTAACAACCATAATACATGTGCCATAATATTGAACTTTAAACCAATGTAAAATGATCGTTGATAAAGATACACATATTAGTAACATGCTACAAAGGATGATTTCAGAAAAACCTAAACCCTTTAGGTGGTGCTGCTACTCTTGAGATTCCTGTGTAACATTTCAGACTTCACCCTCTAGCTCTAGCAACTTTGAAATGAATAACTAATCATTACTTTTTCAGTAAACAAATGGAGGTGCAACTTTTAGTGAAACACTACCTACAATTACTTTCTCAAATAGCACAAATTCTTTTTTACATTTTTCTAGAATTTAATTTTAAAACTGGACAAGTAATTTCTCTATTGGGCTGGGAACATTGTAACTGAACAATAGAATATTTTACTTTCTTCTACGAATAAATACGCAGAATTCAATCTTCCGGTGGAATTACTTTTAGCAATAGATCAAACACGTGGTTGGTGCAACTCTGGCGGCAGGGGTTTGAAAGCGCGCCTTGGGGAACTCTAGCAGGGTGTGGTGCGGAACGGCTGGTCGCTGCGGCTCGCGCTGCGCTGGCGCCGAATGGACCCCCGCAACGCAGTGTTCGTGTTCCACAACTTTTATTTGCAGCGGGGCTAAACGCCTCGGGGGGCTGCCGGCTTTGTTCCGGTGTACTCGGAGCATTCTGCCCGTCGCTGCAGGCTTTCGCTCAGCCCTTTTGTTTGCGACGTCCCGCACGGCCTCTACGCGTCGCTGTGTCTTCTGGCGTCGTTATTTCGGACGTGTGCCAGGCGAGGACGACTATGTGAATAATATAATTCTTGTATTTTAGCTAGTGTGTTTCGCAAATTCGTGCGAAGCGATTAACTGTGGACAGTCACAGAAAAATAGTATTGATGTGTACATCGTGATTTAAAACAATAGCGGATATTTTTAAGACTGAAGTGGGTTACTAGAAATATTAATTATTATGATTGTTTTTTCATAGTATTTCATTTTGCTTAAAACTCAGTGTTGTGAGAACACACTGTTATGGCGTGAAGTACAAATTAATATATACTCGTACTTGTTTAACAGTGATTTATCATGTAGCACTCTTTTAAGGATAAACTTGCATATTCAGTTTTTGTGTGCAACTTCTTATTTTTGAAGATAAAAAATAATACTCTGATGTTTAGAATCGTTAAATCATACTTGTCAAATTTGTACAATTATTACATCAGTATATCTTGCCATTGGCAGAGAAGGAATTCCATACACATTATAATGTTAAATAACATCTATATTTTTTGGCATCACAGTTAACAATATTTGTAAAACGAGGACGAAAGAAGACAGCATAGCAAAAACAAATAAAAAATAAGCAGTTCGAAGAATGCTAATTGTTAGAAAATAATACCAATTAAATAATTATTTCAGTAAAACGATGTTGTGATCTCTAGAAAACTAATGTTCGTAAATAAATGTAAACGCTTAAATTGAATTAAACTTTTGTTCGGAATTTTTAGTTATTTTCGTCAAAGTTTCGTTTAAAAATATGAAAGCGGAGACAAGATATTGCAATGACCAGCGATATGGGAATGTGGGGGCTTCTGGAAGCAGAGGTCCTCGGGGATCGTCGTTTAATGCCCAATTCGGGGTTGCGAGACAGGGGCAGACCTAATAGTGGGGGTGGGGGCAGGGAACGTGGAGGTGAGTGTTGCCGCAGGGGGGGGGGGCGTGTGCCCCTGGAGGGGCGTGGGCCGTGCGTGCAAGCGCCGCCCGGGGCGAGGGCTATTATGTTCTCCGCCCCGTCAGAGATTATCACGCCGGTAATGGGAGTTTGATTATAGCCTGCATTTTACATAGCGCGGCCATTATCCACATAATGAGCTTGTCGTGCTCCTTCGCGATTTTTTATCTCTCCCCGAAATTGCCGCTTCTTTAAACAAGAGAGCTCTTTTCCTCTCGGTAAGAATCCGCAGACCGTGCTCACTTATTCTGCGTGTTTACACACTGCCTAATTAAAGGAAACCTGGAACAAGGGCTTGTGAAAATAAACGTTCAATAATCTATTGAGACTTTCATAAGTACATGTAATGGTGTGAGTTTTACTATTTCAAACGCTATTTCAAAGTGGATTATTTGAGTATGGTATTATCTACATATAAATAAAAGGGAATATTCATATATCTGCACAAAGAAAAAAATACTTGTCCTATTTCGCAAAAAAATCCTAATTTATTTTTATTAGTATCGGGGTTATTTAAAGAGTGGTTTGATTGAAATCGAACATGTGGGGGCCTTGTTGATTGGCGTTTTTGTTGACTCTGTCAAATCGGCAACCCGCCGCACTGGCGTGTATTAAGGTCTTGCGGTTGCATATTTTGCCCCTGAGATTGTGCAATTTATCAACGGGAATTTTAATATTGTATTTACTTGAACATTTGACATCCAAATAAGGACATAGAACAAACCCATTCTGAGAGAAAGTCTTTTTCTGTTGGAATATTCATATTCGTCTCGTACATTTTACAAATAATTACTTTATTTACAAAATATTGATTGATGTATCGAAACTCATTTTGATGGTGCGTAAATTCGTTATTTTCACAGGTTTGTCTAAAGAACTCCGTGGTACCTCAGCATATTACTATCGTGCTTTACTACCGAACTATAGAGCTGGGGAAGGAGTTTAATTTTATCAACGAAGTTGCTACATATTTCAAGATTTTCGTCGATTTTTGGCCAATCGTATTTGCAAATATGTACGTTATCGCACAGACAAAATAAATAATCATTACACCAAAGAGTTAATAAATAAAATCTGCAAACGTAAATAAAATGAAGTTCTATTATATTGTGTATTTGAAACTCACAATTTCAAAGTATCTTAACAGAATCAGTTTCTATACACCAATGATCAGGAGACATAGCACCTCTGGCAATACAGACATAGGGAGACGTACTAGGTTCCTGCACCTAGCAAAGGTTTTCAGAGGAATAATTAGTTGCATTCAGAGCGATAATTGCGTTTCCGCCACTCACGTCGTTCCCAACACGCGGCCGCCTCGCACTCCCAGTGCTCGCTTTGACTACGCCTAGCCACGCCCTCGGCCTCGCTAACACAGCCAATGGCTCTGAACCTCAATACAGCGACCACTGGAGCGTCGTGGTGAATTAAGGCCACAGGATCTCATAACATAGTACATTTATTTACGATTTACGTAACAATAAGCATTATTTGAAGAACAGAACATTGATATAGTTTCATTCGCCTTGTGTGAATGTACCTGGTGTTGACGAACGCAAGGATGCATGGCGTTGCAGTCTTCGCCGACTTTTAGAGAACGACCGAACCGCAACGCGTTCCATCACTCGACCGCCCTCCGTGGCCAGTCACGTGATGCCACTATCTGCTGGTCATAACCGTCCCCCGGGGAAGGGGTACAGAGGAAGCAAGGACTGTCCTTCTGCCTTTCAGAGGAAGTCAAGAGGTTGGCCTTTGTGGCCAAAGATCTCCCCCACCAAAGGGTACGAGACTGATTCCACTTTCTGACCTGATATTTCATCCATTATGGCTACCCCATCGTCACCACCTACTTTTTCTTCACTACACTATTTGTACATTTATAGTTTTAGTCTTGCTGTTCTTGCCTCACCGCATATTTCGTTTAACGTCCTGATGTACAAATACTCTTGCCTGTCAACACGCCACTGCTGTACTCAACTGTCATTGGGATTTCACTCATATTGCTACAGCCCGTCCCGATAAAACCATACTCTCTCTCTCTCTCTCTGTATTTCTTTATCTCATTATCTCCCTCTATATATTTCTTTATCTCATTATCTCCCTCTATATATTTCTTTATCTCATTATCTCTGTATTTCTTTATTTCATTATCTCTCTCTCTCTCTCTCTCTCTCTCTCTCGACCACTTCCTTTCCGGGACCCTCGAGCTCCTCTATACAATTTCTTAACTACCGACTAGGACGGATCTATTCCATTGTCCAGCGGCAGTATTGCCCCTGCATCTACGGCGTCACTAATCTATAGATCCTGGCGCGCGCTCCATTCTCTCCAACTTTGAATCAGTCTCCTTCATCTCGTCCCTCCCCTCCCCGTGTCATAACACTTCCTTGTTCCTAGATGGCTTTGTAAACGTCTCCGAAAGCTTTATCTCATCTTTAATATTGTCTGTCATTCAGTTACAGTTGGTTGTTGTCTTTGCATCTCTCTCCCTTTATTGTGTTCCCGTTCCTTTGCTGATATTACAATCTCGGAACTCCACGCCGCTCCAGCAAACATATGTTTCTGTGCTCATTATGCCCTCGACGTTTTGGCCTCCAGCCACCTGAGGGTTCGGCATGTTGTCACCCTGCCTATCACACACCCCTTCTTCTTAACAAATGCGCTGCCAACGCTGCGGTAACTTGTACCTTCACGAAAAACTCACTTCAGCCCGTCAACGTGAATGCTCCTTAAGCCTTGTACAATATCTTCCTATCGTCCTCATTGTGTTATCCACGTCCTTTGTTCCTACCTTCCAGTCGTGAATTTTTTACGAATTTCCTCGCCGTCCAGCAGTTACGTACCTCGGTGTGGAGCGGCCCCGCCATCCTTTCTCTCCTAACCCCTCCTTGCCACCGCCTTCCCACCACTCCTCGCACTGCCTCGGCTGCCTCTATTACTGCTACTTTGGCCCTTCACTTTGCCACCCCGTATCCAGCATCCCCATGTTGGCGCTTCTCGTCCCCATCATCTCGTTCACTGCCCTTGAATTTGGCGCATTCCCCACTCGCCGCACAGTATCTGATAGCCTCGCACCCATATCGACTGCTCCGCTTCCACATCGATCCTTCGCCTCATTTCCTGCCATCTGCAACCGCCCTCCTGGTTAACTCCCATTTTCTCTCATTCGTTCTTTCAATTTATTACCTTCCTCTCCGCCTCCACAGCGTGCAGCTGTTCTGTACGTCCACTCCCGTCACCCAGTCTTGCCAACACTTCTCCGTCCCCACTCCCCGCACCGCCGCGTTTGCGTCTTCCCGATTCATTCTATTTTTTTACGTTGACACCTGCTGTCGACAGCCCGGCTTACATATCTTCCTTCCATTACTATTCCCCCTTCTTGTTATGTCCCCATCATGCCTCTCGTTCTTTAATTTATGTCCATATCGGTCTCCCAATCTCTCTACTTCAACAGCTAGCAGCCGTTCCGTAACTCCTTCGCACACGCCACCCACCCTCACCACCGTCACCCCTTCCCCCACTCCCACCGCCGCCGCATTTGTCCCACCCTCCTCTCTTTCACGTGGAGACCGTCTGCGACTGCGCGGCTTACATCGCTCGCTTGTCTTACTTCTTGCGATCGCAATCCGCCACTCTCTTTGTCACTCATTCTTTCTTCTCATTATTTCACATATTGTCTTATTTATTCCCTGATTTTCTTACAACTTCCCCCTCGCCCCTTCTTCCCCGGCGTTATTTGCGTCTTCCCCGTCTCGTATAGCGAGATTACTATATGGAGGGACCATTTGGCCATTGTTGGCAACATAACTGCAGGTTATGACCAAGCCCTTATTTTGTCAGTGTGTTTGTTTATAGGTAGCTCATTTGTAAACGGGCTCATCACTATCTCTCGTAATGTCATCTCCCTGCATGACGTTCACTTGTTTCCCGTCCTGTCAAAGTGGTCCCTTATTAAAGCGAGTCCTCTATAGCAGAGAACGTAAACGTAGACCTCATTGCGAACTATCCGGCTTACATGGCTCCTACGACTCGCTTCTTACCGTCGCCATCCACCATTCGTATTACCTCCACTCCATCCCTCTCGTACTTTCATTTATTTTCCTGCCGTCCTCCTCACCTCAACAGCTTGCAGTCGCCCGTAGCTCCTCCGCCCACGCCACCGCCGCCGCCGCCGCCGCCCCCCTCCCTTGCGCCTCGCGGCTGCTTAATTACTGGCGATTGGCTGGAGGAGCGGCTTGAGCATTCGCTTAAGATGCATAGCGATTGTGCCGGCGCGTTAATTACTGCCTGCAACCGGGCGTGAACCCGCAACCAGTGCTAATACCGCTTTGACAGTTATGGCGCTGTTAACACATGGGTTACCGGCTCGCTGCTTTCTGCTGATGAGCGTCGCCCCCAACGCAAGCACTTCTGGTGCTTCAAAATTGTTCGCACCTGGTGGATTTGTGAATTTGATTTGGAAGCCCTACCCTTGCTGAAATATTTGGTGTGTCTTCATTTCGTAAACGGTGAGATAATATTTCGTGAGATGTGTTTTGAGCGGTGAAATAATATTTTTTATGTTATTTCCCTAGTATTGAATAGTGTGTTGCTGTTAGATGTCCGAATATGCTTAACGTTTGGTAAGGCCAAACGAATTAAATCAGGAAAATCAATAACATTGGATTTAGCTCTCATTTTTTACGTAGTTTAGAGCTCTAATTACTATAGGATAAATTAACATTAATATTATATAAGCTATTTAGAGAGAATTCTGTTACTAATAGATTTTAATTTTCTGTATCCATTTTGGAAAATGATATTTCTCCTTTAGAAATTCGTAACCATAACAATTAAACATGAAGCTCAGTATATGTCTTGCCCTAGTGATTAGTGCCATTAGAGTAATAACATTTGTTTCCTCTCACAGAAAAAGAGATTTACATGTTCTTTGCAGTCTAAGTCTGTGCAGCTCTTTTCAAGATTTAACGATTTAAATTCATTGAACCCGCTACCTAGGCGATAACTATCTGTCGACGATTTGCACCTCATTTGGAAACCCTAGGGAGACATGCGTCTATTTACTTTAAGCTCACGCCTCATTAATATGATAGCTTATGACCAAAATAAAAGTTAGAAGCCGACTCTAATTATTATTATTATTATTATTATTATTATTATTATTATTATTATTATTATTATTATTAATTATTTAGAGGGACATAATATAATAATCTGGATTGTAGTGTTGACACTGAATATGGACGGTGATGGTTGAAGATGTGCTTGATAAATACGAGTACGGTAGTTGCTTTACATACTGTATTCCCCAGAAAGCACATTTTTTAAAGATTTCATAACCCAAAACGCAAATTATTATATTGTTCCTGCCACTTCACTATTTTATGTTTTGCAATCTAAAACATTCTATTACTGTTGAAGACAAGTCCAACCATTATTGCGTCTACTTTGGGCAGCTTTGCTCTGCCTTCTTTCACAACATTGCACTCAGTTTTGACAATACAAGACGATAGTATCTAAATTAAGACTACTAGCGAAAACACCGATAAATAAGAAATTCACTGGATCATGAAAAATCTTTATCAACTTCGCATGTCAATGGACGGAATACCTTTCGTCACACTGCGCACATATTTGGCATGTGAAGGTCAGCTTAAACACATTCACATGCATGCGACTTCACAGGTTCACATGCATGTGACTTCACAGGTTCACATGCATGCGACTTCACACGAGTTACTGCCAATCACTGAGCGTTTGCAATTACATAACAGATCCCTCAAAAACCTTCGTATTTATAGACTAAGGGTTCTCGTTTAGAGAGGCGTATGAGATTTCTAATAAACCAAATTGCATGATTTTTGCTTTAAATAAATGGCAGTTTGTCCCAGCTGTGTTATCGCTTGAAGTCATTTACCGGTTGTATAGTTTGAAACATTAATTTTAATAAAACCGTAAAATAAGAGAATTAATGTTTATCTTCCATAATTTGTTCATTACGTCATT
The DNA here is from genome assembly GCA_017312745.1 of Gryllus bimaculatus. Taxonomy (NCBI): domain Eukaryota; kingdom Metazoa; phylum Arthropoda; class Insecta; order Orthoptera; family Gryllidae; genus Gryllus; species Gryllus bimaculatus. The sequence continues at coordinate 3,908,930 of BOPP01000056.1, forward strand.
CTCAAGACCAACTATAATGCATGTATATCCTTGCACAACGAAGGTGCAGTTGCTGAAGCGAAATAGCCAGCATTGAAAGTTTGAAGATTGTCTATTAAATGCAAATATTAGGAAGTGTGTACAAATAAACGCAATGTCGAATAATCACCAGACACTAAATCTTTACAAAAATCTTTAAGTGATTTTAATTACGCATGTGCATTACATTTTTAAGTTACGGTTGATAAGAGGATGACCGTCAAGAGTCCACTACAACATACAGATGTATATAAACATATATTTCATTTACATTTTCTGAACGAGGTTTAGCTGTGTGTTCTCAAAGAATAGTGACTGTGTTCCATAATTTGTTAACCTCACTCCTTTCATACCTTTTGGAGATGAAGAACGCCATGAAAAACTATTTTTGGGGTTGTTGAAACTATTTCGATTTTCCGAATTGTTCACATATTTTATATTGCAACTTTCTATCTTTTTGTGCGATCGCTGGGGTTCAGTTAGAATTGAATTTAAGTGAATTATTTAACGTAAATAATGCAGGGTTTTTGCAATTGATAAAATGGATTTAATATTAAATAATCATCTTGGATGACAAGTCGATCTGCATTTACGTTACAATCAAATAGCCTATTGTATATCAGAGTTCATTGCACTTAAGAAATACCATTTTCCATAATACGTCTGTATTTTCAAAACTTTATTTTTATTTATTTATTTTAAAATATTTTTTGATACTCTCGTTAGTCGTTAATACTTAATTTCTACTTATATTTCTACACATGTAAATATGTAAATTATCTTTAGGGAATGTTCTTGAAATCTCAAAATGTAAGAGTTTAAGTGAGCACATTTTTTAAAATCTCAAATTTTAAAACAGTTTGTTAGTTTTATATATAACTGAAAAATAAATAACTGAAATATATTTGTAGTATTTAAGTGTCCCTATAATCATTACATATTTACGTAATGACTTGAAATAATACGAGAAAGTTTGTCGCTGTTTGTCACATTTGTAGTATATCGCTCCATGTCTATCAAATGAATATTTGTAGTATGTTATTACAGCAAAGTCCTTCCGGATGGCCGAGATCATTAAGGCAGAATTGCCTTAGGAATATTGAACTCAAGGATCACGAGTTCTAGTCCCGCTTTGGGCATGGTTGTGTTTGTGTTCGTCCTTTCTCCCATATCATCAACTTATCATGTCATCTTCAGTTATCCGAACGTTCAATCCAATAGTGGTCGGCAATGAAGTGAAGTTGATACAACCTGAAATATTATTATTATTATTATTATTATTATTATTATTATTATTATTATTATTATTATTATTATTATTATTGTTATTATTATTGTTATTATTATTATTATTATTAAGATGTAGACATTGAAACATTTAAAGTGTCATTTTATCTTGTAAGTATTATGTTTTTTATTGTAAAGTTATCGTTCTAATTATAATGAAAATTGAAAATGAAAATTTTAAAGCTTGGCATTAAATAGAGAAGAAGAGAAAGGTCTAGAAAAAGTAGAAATGCTGATACGTTCCGTTTACTTAAGTGTTAATTTGGAATCAAATTACGTATGAATGAAATGTACATTATTATTAAAATTATTATTGTGTTTAACAAAATTTGCTCATTACTACTTTCTGAAAATATAGAAATATTCAAATATCCCATTGGTAGCACATTTAAAAATAGGCTGCTATTATCTCCAATTTTAATTCTTAATTGATAAAAGTCAGTCTAAGCCATGAAGTAACATTTTTTAAGAAAAAATAACTAATTTGCGTTTAACAAAAGCTTCCGGTACGTTCTAGGTCTAACGCTTTCGACACCCGCTTTCGAGATTGCTTGCGCTGGGAAATCTCGCCCTGCCGTGGCTCATCTCCAATGTAGATGGCACGTAATTTTCAGTCCCTCAGGCCAACGATACTTTGCATATTTCACTAACATTATGTTGATAAGTTAATGGAGCAAAGACGAGTAATGCCATGAAGTTAACGCCCAGTGATAATGGGAAAGATAGCGTTGTGTTTTCGTGCAACGCTGTCTGTACAGAAGTTGGTTCGGCCTTCGTAAGCGAGAAGTCTCCCGCTGTCGTAAGTGCTGACGCTGTGGACCAAGTTAACATTCTAATTTATCTCATGGTCTTATAATTACTTACGTAGCTTACGTTCGTAGTTACGCTATGGATATTCTGAATAAGTTATCGGTCGTTCACATTCAGTAAAGGCAAATACTCGGAAACTGGCAACTCTCGCATTGCAGTCTGTGGTATTTGAGTCTGAATATATTTAAAATAGCCATAGTACTTGAATTAGTTGAATTCGTTTAAAATCATTTTTGGGACTTTTTGCACACCGCATTTGTTTCAGATTACGCACTGAATTAGTTTTTGATAAAATTCAAAAAAATATTCTGCTAGGAAAAGGCCAACAACTGAACAATCTCTTTAGATTACTACGTAACAATCGTCTTATCTATTGGTTTATTTTCAAATAAAAGTATTATTGTTTAGAAAAATGTTTTATTTTACATTCAATTTCCCGTAAATTTTGTTTTTACATAGTTATTATTATTACTTTTTGTCATAAATCTTTTGATATTTTTTTAACGTTCTCACTATTAAAATCCTCTATATAAAAATACTTTCTTGCACCGAAACTAAGAGAATGTTTAATACTAACCATGTGTCACCACATCAATACTAACGTTCGTCTTTGTATCCATTTTCTCGACCAGAACGTGTAGTTGTGGGGCTGTGGGAGGAAAGCTTGGAGAAATGCCGGCGGCTGCACCGCGGGACAATGCATTGCGCCGGCGTCCGATCCGATTACGCCGCCAGGGCGGTCGCGCTAATGCTGAGGGATTAATTTGTCGGCAGACGGTGGGCGCCCGGTCGCGGCCCGCTGGCTCGCGACCTTGCAGGCTCGCCGTCTCGGAACTCGCGAAAATGCTCTCTTCAGCAGGGATGGACAAAATATAACCCTGCGCCGGCCGTCCCCTCATTTCGTGCACGACACATCTCGTACAGCCTTTTTCTCCCTTTCGATTTATTTATTAGTGTTTCTGGGCGCGACAACTCCCAAGGTCATCATTCCCATAAATGTAGTACATGTTTTATCGCGGTATATGTCGGTGACCTTCCCTGCCGGAATGGAGAGGTTCGGCACCAACCTACTCCACGGTTTACGGGGTTTTCCCAACCAGGTATCTCCCACCAGCGAAGCTCTAGGCTCCCGACATGTATGATAGTGTTATGCACATAAGTGCAAGTGTACGTAGGTGTAATTATGGAGTGAGGATGAGACAAAGAAGAAGAAGGAAGGATCGCGCGCGCTCCCTGGTCCGTTTCTTATGGTTCTTCTCTGGTTTTCGCCTGATGCCGGTCGGATAAACGACGGAAATCTCCGAACTGAGTAACCGGCCTAGAATTCTCCAGCAGAGAGTGGCTGCACCCGATCCATGTAGTATGTAGCCAGTGTCGAAAAATTGTGCAACGGTAAGGGCTCAAACCGTAGGACCTCCCGGTCAGAGACTGCTCTGATATCTATTAATGCTGTGATGGTTTCTATTTTCCCGTAAACGTACGTATGTACGGAGTAATATAAAAAGTATAGGGAAAGTTATGTAATGCTGTGGAAAATTGATTTCGAGATTTCAAAGGATATTCACGTTTTGGGGTTACCTGATACCGAAAACGTTTTTTTAAAACCTCCGTCCGTCAGTCCGTCCGTCTGTCTGGCATATGGGACCAACACTAGCGCCTAAACCATTTTCCAAACTGAAGAAACCCCTGTCCATTTCGCGTGAGTCATAACTACGCGATTTTGAACATCATTCATTAGTTTTTGGGATTACTTGACATAGGACATTTTCAAAATTTCCTCAAAAATGGCGCAAAATATTTCTTAAATTTCGTATAGGAATAGAGTAAAATGAACTTATAAATGTGGTATAGGTCCGATTTTCACAGTAAACTCTAAATTTTTGAAAATTTCATAACTTTGAAATTTTTCGGTGTCTTCCTACATCAACAAAATTAGATATAGATTTTTTATTCAAATAAATTTTTTTCTCCATGGTAAGTTGTTCCGTTAAGGTTGTATACATTTTTTGAAAATATTAGTAGTTCTCGCGCAATATTGCGAACTGTTTGTTCAATTTTAAAAATTACAAAAACCATGATTTTCTCATACCGCTGTAAATGTTTTCTTTAAATTTTTGGTAGGGATTTTGCTAAAGGCACTCTACAGGATGCTGTGAGCGTCATATTGCATTATTATATTTATGAGTACATATGCTTTAAATAAGGCCAGATAAAGCTTCTCGAAAACTCAATCGTTTTCTGTAAAAACTAGTATATTTCACAATTTCAGAAACGTTCAAACTCCATTTTCTCAAAAACGACTCCAATTTTTTTTCTTCAAACTTTTCGAACGGATTGTGGTTATTGCGCTCTTTAATATTACGTTACGTTAATTTCGGGGTATTTTTTAGTTACACAAGTATTTTTCTTTAAATATCTCTCACGCCCTTCATAAACACATTTCTACCAATTTGTAAACACTATTTTATTTGCGGATTAATTTGTTTCTTCTGAAAGTTTTCGAAATCTCAAAATTTTTCTGTGAGAAAGCGCTTTAAATTTTGAATATTCTGTAGCGCTTAAACGCCATTTTCTTAAAAACGGCCCAAAATTTTTCAATGAAAAATATCATTTGGTTTTATTGTCATTTAATATTCTTAAAACAATATTTCCGTTCTATTATTAGTAAATCGAAAAATTAAGAAAAAATTTAAAAAATGTATTTTTGGTGGCGATATATGACAGCAGGCTAGAATATGTGGCAAGTTCGAATAGCTAGCCGAGACCAAGGGAAATAGGAAACTAATACGGGAAAGTCTGTGCTCATCTGTAGCACCACTAGTTAATTTTGATATCCATATTAATAATTGTTTATAAAAATACTGTATATAATCCAAGTGGTTTCCTGACATGTGTGGCAGTGTAGTGTGTGTAAGTGGGGAATATCGTACAGGAAAGAAAAAAGAAATGCATTGTCTATTGTGTTAGGGTACTGCTCGGGCATTCGCCTGCTATTGAACGAAAAAGTATTGAAAATTCCGATTAGGGTACACGGAAGCAAACTTTTCTAATAGACAGTGGTGTAGGTTAATACAGTCAAAAATCTGTGGCCGTTGGTAATCGATCCCAGGACCTTTCGGTCAAATATACTGCAGATGTAATGATGTTGCTGCTGAGCTACAGTGGCAGGATGTGCAGTAGGAACAGTGACACTTGCAATTAATGGACACATCTCAGGACGACGGTTAGTTCGCAGTTCTAATGCACAGGGCAAAGGTAGTTCAGAACAATATTAGTAATCGTCTAAAATAATCCGATGCAGTGGAAACTGCATGCATAAACCACAGTTCCCTTCACCCAGTGTAGAAATATCAGAAAATGATACAAAAATCTTGTGGAAGCCATGAGAAATAATATTATTCTGTACTGAACCGCTGCAAGATGATAGCACTATTTTGGGAATGATATACAGTGAACAGCGTCTTGCAACAGAGAAGAGCACTAAATGATGTCACTGCAATGCCTCTTACCGGGAGGTCCTAGGTTCGAATTCCGACGGTGGCAGCACTAACAAGATAGATAGGTCGAATTCAGTAGCTGGAGGAGAATCCTAGCGACCGACTGCTCTGATTAGTAGTTTTCTGTGGTTTCGCAGATCAGTACCTGGTGAATTGCGGAGCAGTACCCCAATAAATGGGCCACGGACCGCACGCGTTATTCTCTTCATCTTCCTTGTCCTATCCTCATCGCATACTTACACTTACACTTATATACCCTACGCTTATAACGCACATACCGCGAGACCGGTAAGCAAATTAGAGCCCGACTGGGGTTGTACCCATTGTTGGGAAATATCTGGGTGGGAAATATTCCGCTAGCCGCCAGATGGGTGGGCGTCGGATCTTACCTTCTGGTGGGGGACGATGACTGCTACATCCCGAGGGAGAAAACATACACTACACATACTGTGCTAATGACCTGAGCAGTTGCATCTGAAACAATAAATCAATCAAAAGAAGACCAAGACCCATATTACATGATTGAATGGAGACAAGCCAATTAGAAAACCTGGAGAGATAATAGCATCGCGTCGTTAGATAACAGCTCTGGAAACATGGTGTCTTGCTACACCACGTGTTAGACGGTGTGTATCACCGATAGGAACAAAACATGATTTATCAACTTTGTCGTTACCAGGGACCGGCAGTAAGTGTTTTCTCTCTAAAATTCGCTAACAGAGTAGCATCGAGACGGGTAAGAAATAGTGAGAAGGTCACCCGATGTCCCACGGGAGCACTGATGCATGGAGAGAGGAATGTCGTGTAAGAGTCCTGTAAGACACCTTAACCATACCTATATATTAGCAACATCAAAAGAACTCAAGTGACACAATCACGCTTGAAATCCGAAGATTTTATACAAATATTCGTATTTAAAAAGGTTTTAAAGTGATATACGAGTTTAGTATAGACGTTCTTGTTTATAATATTGATTTACAGTGTTATTTAAATGGAAATATTTTCTAAATCAATGAATTAAACAGTTTTCCTTTTCGTCGAAACAAAAAAATTGTGCTATTTTACTGCTTAGTGTTATTTCAAAAAATTAAAGCTGAAAAAATATTTACAAAAGTGCAGAACTGCAATTAATGAAACTAAATGAACAGTTCACAAGACAAATAAGTGGAGTTTGGAGTGTTTTACAGATTGCCAAATAAGGAGATTACTCGTATCTTCCAGTAAGAAATAAAGCCTACCATTTTCGAATTATTTGGTTATCATGTTTACAAAGTTCCTAGTCAGTTTCCGTTTGTAATACTTTAAGGAAGAACATATGTAAACTACCTCATTAATATGAAAACATTAATTTGAAATAACAGTTATAAATTAATACAAACTTTAAATGGACTCTAACTGAAACATATCAAATCACGGTATCTTAATACGATCTCATATATAATTTCATAGCTTACTCTATAGTGTAATGAGAGTAACTAAAACAGTGAGAGATGTAAATTGATTGCTATTGAATTAATTTTTGTGACGAAAAAGAGACGACAAAGAGAATGAACACCACCAGTCCCCCCGACCCTCGTATTATGTTCTGTATTGAAAGCGAATACTCTGTGTTATTTGTTCCTAGCTAAGCAATTATTAATGATGTCAATTTTAGGTTATATTGTCGATGATTTTATTATTTAAATATGTGCGATATTATACGCATTATTTTAGATACTATCCGAAGAGTTTAATACATTTAATGTTAAATTTTTGACATACCGTATACAGAAGCAGTGAATAAAAATATACGCGAATATGTTTAATGTTTGTTGTATCACAAATATGATTAGAAAGTAACCATCTGTACAAATTATTCAGTTTTATTTGTGAATTCGACTTTCTTTCTTTTTTCTTACTACAACGCAAATTATCATACAGATTGAATGCATGTAATTCTTTGCACACATTTATTCATTGTTTTCATCCAATTAATTAACATACTACACTTAGAATTTTTATTAAAATTCCCATTTTATAGAACAAACACTTGAATCCGTTATTCAATTAATCTTCTGTTCAATGCAACTGTAACAAAGAATGATTGTAAGAAGTAAAGTACTAGACGTACGATGCGATAAATAGCATCGAAGAAAGTTACATTCATGAGAACCATGTAATTTCTAGAGCACGTTTTGGAAGCTGAAACTTGGAAGAAATATAGGTGAGTTGGGTAGGTAGATAAAAGAGCTCGTTTTACAAAAGCGGATTAAGAGGGTTTAAAAGAGAAAATGGAGAAGCTTTAAAAGGGACATAAGGATGAGAATGTTGTGAAATACTAGTGTGCTAGAGAACGACTAAATAAATCAGAAAAGGCTCCTCGAATCCCGTAATAAATTACTTGGAAGGAAGAGCAATTAAGAGGCTTCGAGCGTGCGAAATAAGACGTACATACAAGCCCAACAAGATATATGGAGTTGGGCCCATGGGGTTGTAAAATATTGGTGCTCAAGTCTTTATACCGTTCGTTATTAATACTTTCTCGCCTTACTATCTACTTACGTAGTAAACATTAAGTACTGTAGTTCTGCGGTTGCAATCGGTGATTTCTCGACAGAATCGAAAAAGAGGATAAAAGTGCGGTTTTATACCAAAATACTTCCTCTTAATACTTCATGTAGTCGGAATTCACATTTTATGGGTCCTTGATACCGGACAAGCGTTTGTCTATCTGCCTACAATCTGTCCGTCCGTACTTTTTTTATCCCCGTGTGAGAAATCTTGCTTCTAAATTGTCGAGACGATTTTCTCCGAATTTGATATTCCAAGATTGATCTGTTTGTTCTCGAGTTTATGCACGTTTCAAACGGATATTTTGATTTCGGAAGTACTTTACATGAAGCCTCACTATTTTCAAAATTGTTTCATAAATGAATCGACATTTTTTTATTAAGCTTTGTCCTGGGATATCATAAACGGCGCTTAAAAAAATATTTAGCTCTCATTTTCGTTGAACCTCTAGCTTTTCGAAAATAGTAAATGTTCAATTTTTTTCGACACCTTCCTACAACTGCAATACCTATTTAGAGATAAATATATTTTTCTTAATAATATCTCTTGTTCAAAGATAGACGTTGAAGGAAGGTCATGTACAATTTTTCGAAAATGTGAATACTCTTCGCGAAATTTTGCATAAAATGGAGGCAATTTTTCAACAATTATTTTCTCAGAAAACACCTTCATTTTTTCCTTACGTTTTTTTCTCATATCAAAAGACGGTAAAAAACTGGTCTCATTTTAGGTGAATTCTAAGTATTTTCGAATATAGCAAAATAATTTCGCAACAGCACAATCTTTATTATAGAGAATGTTTCTTAAATAAAATCTGTTCTACGTAAATAAGTCTGGATAAACGATACATTTATTTTGCAGAAAACAAGTTGTGATTGACGTGATATCAATTTAAAAATCACATAATAAATAGTTGCGCTCCTTGTATATACTGTATATTTAAATATCCGGACAAGACCGGTTAATAAGCTACAGTATAAGTATTTTGATAATGTAATTTGCGAAAATAAAATATATCTTTTTCCTTTCAGCAAATTTTATTGAAATGTTGAAACTGTTATAGAATTACGTCATATTTTCTGTGTAAGATGTTTCAGTAAAGCATGTATGAAACTTATTCGTGTACGAATAAACCATTCTTAGAAGTATACGAAATTCGTGTACCTCTGGCATTCGAAGCCTTATCGATGTTTTTTTTCTCCCCGCTCGTTGCGTGATGTTTTCTTGTCCCATCGGATTTACTAAGCGTGTATGAATTTCTCTAGAAATGTTTCCTGCAGGCCTTGATGTAGAGGCGAGGGAGGCGGGTGGGCCTTATTTAAAAAGCAGCTGCGACGATGGCGCGCGCGCGGGAGTGCGTGGTGCGTATGACGCGGGATCGATCAGGGCGTCATGTTTCGGCGGAGAGCGATGCGCCCCAGCGTGTAGCTGGCTGCAGGCCTCGGGTTGCGCGCGCGCCGCCGACAGGGCCCACCCGTGTACCGCAATTACCTGCCTCCCCCCCCCCAGGTGGGCGTCGTGCGTCAGTGCATCGTTGGGAGGGGTAAAGACTGCAGCTAGTTTATAATGGTTGTGATTGTACAAACGTTACCTGCGTCGTAGAATTAGGTTACATGGCTATTTATGTTTATAGTTTTACGGACAATTCGAAAAAAAACGTTTTCACAGTTCGTAATTTTAAGAAAAAATAATTTTACCCCATCATTTGTGCTATGAAGTTTAACAAGTTGATATAGTCATCGTATTACAGTGTATAAAACAAACATATTACGGGAATAAGAGTAATTTATTTTTACTAATTCGGGCACTCTGAATTCGAAAATGACATAGAAATTTCTATTTTTGTTCTATTTTTTTATATTAGAGTCGCAAACTGACCTCTAATTGAGTTTGCTACTAAATATTTGATCTCGATATCTTGTAGTGTTTGTCCAAAATCGATGTGTGAATGAATAGAAAAGGGCATTCTATGACAGTTTGCCGTGGTCATGGTTTGAAAAGAACGTCACAATTACTCTACCAACTGATTGCAAATTACTGTGGGCTTCACGTAGGACATTGTGTTCGTGAACCTTTAGAAATAGTTTATGTGGATTTCAGTACTGATGACACCTACCGTATTTTTTGAAAACACTGTAGCCATCAACATCAAAATATCCAGATTAATCCAAATTTTAGACTTTTCTATGATGATTCAATAATAATGACCTCCTGTTAGGTAAATGACTTCGTCAGGGCTGTAGTTCTTTTGACGTGGGACAGAAATTCAAGACTGAACTTCAAGGCTACAACAATGTAATTATTTATAAATGTCTCTGAAAGTGTGAAAATTGTGTACTAGAAATAAAGAAATGATTTTGTTATTTTGTCTTTGAGTGAAGACGTCACTGTGCTAGAATCACGAAGTTTGCTAGCACACGTGGTCTTCGAAGACATATATTAACGTATAGAATTAAAAATGTGGCGTCTTGGGCTGTGCGTAAAGGAGAGCAAACCAATGAATTTAAGCATCCTTTTCGTGTTAAAATATAAATGAATAATGTATTTTACCTAGTGACCTTAAATTTTTCAAAGTTTAAATTGATCATATGATGTTATAACCATTGTATCATGTTATAATACGAAGTAATATATCATATTTTATATTATATTATTATACTATATTATAGTATGACAAGAATATGAAATTGCAATATTTTGAAATGGTGAAACCCATAATAGTATTTGTTCTATGCAACCTGAAAATCTATATAACTAGAATATATTATATTGTTTTACAAACACTATATTGGTTTCCAATATTTCTGAATGTCGCAATTGTGTGAATATCGCAATTACATATTCATATTGAATGCAGTGTGAATATTTTGGCAATCTATTCACTGCAGTTTTATGTAATTGATATCGCCGTTGCTTAGCACTGACCGAAAAAGAATCCGAAATTTCTTTGGGAAGAACGATTTGTCTCCTTTGTGAAATCACTACTAAGTTTCTCCTAAGTCGCAACAAGATCACGACGATAAATTTTCTTCTAGTCACCATCCGATAAATTATCCGGGAAGCCAAGTTCAATACGTTGTAAAACGTATGGAGCTCATCTTCAGGGTGCAGCTCTGACAGAAAATTGTCTAGTCTTTTGTTCGACCACATCTACATCGAACTTTGGCTCATAAAATCTCACACAATCAAGCTTGTTCCTTTAGCCAATGTCAACTGGATCATCGGGATTCATGGAGCTCAAAATCAGTACATCCTTTGCAGTTTGGCTTGGTGTATCGTTAGACTGATGTCTACGTTCTTCAAAACTGTCTTATTATAAAGATCGCTTTTTGACTTCTTTACAAATATAGGCACTTCTCTAGCAATTTTGTTTACTGTTCCAACGCTAGTGGTCTGCTTTTATTTCAATCGCTTAGCAAGTGATAAAGACGTAAAAGTGATCGCATGAGACATTCCTGACTTTTTTGTGTAAGGATAAACAAGTTTCGTAACCGTGTGTTCCGTAAGAAGTTAATTTTTTGGCTTTTCCAAGATATGGGAAGGCTTTTATCTATAAAGTACTTGGATTTCTTACCCACGGACATCCAATGTTTCCGACCAACATTCTCTCATATTCTCTGAAACACAAGTTTTCAGAGTACGAGTGCCTTATGAGGTTCCACCTGCACCAACGACACACTACATTGTACCGTCAGGTGCTTACACTGCGGTTACCGCAACCAAAAATGGAATCTTTGGGACATTGAACTTGTTTCCAAATATATTGCCGCGAAGGTCTTTTCTTCTTAGATTTTTTCTTATCGCTGACCGTCACTGTCACCCAATGTGACCCCGCGTGATTTCAAAGACGCAGAGAGACCTTCGAAATGAAAAAAATATGAACAATTAAAACAGTAACACCAACGTTTTTCAGAATTTCATGCAAACTTTAATAGTCTAAGTACATTCTTTAGGTTGAAGTGATTGATAATTACCTTCATTATCCTTGTATTTACCAGCAGAAATCGGAATAGCCACATGATATTCCTTTTCTTCCATACCTTTTTCACGAAAATTCGACTCATCATTTGAAAACCCTTCGGCAGCTCTCGAGTCAGACCCGATTTCTATTGAACCTCTCCGAATTTTCTTCGCTTATCTCTCGTACAAGAGACACAATGCCTTCTTACATCGACACATCGCAGCGGTTCGCTAAAAAGAATGACAGCGTGGGTTGATCGGTAGGTTTTGTGGCGGTTGTTGCCGGAAACAATTACGACATTCAAGAAAAGGAAATAAAGAAAATAATATTTTTGACACCAGAGATGCAATTATCTATGCTGCGTTATCAATAGGGTAAAGACAAGGAAGAATTCAGAACTATTCAGACGGTAATTTGTACACTAATTATCCACAGGAACGAAAGAAGCAGCATATTCACAATGGGACAAAAAAGCACATTGGCAATTCTAGGTAGAACATGATTTTTCTACTACACTAAAAACCACATTGTGTTGAAGGTTTTTCTAAATATTACATTTGTAAAATGAATAAAAGTTAGCGACCCACTGCGTTCTCCAATAAAATGTCTAATAGATATAAGTAAATGAATAATGGAATGGAACAAAATTAGCACGTCGGCGGTTTAAGTGTTAAATAATAAAACAAACAGAGCCTAAAAGGTTGTACATTTGAAATTCATGTTTTAATTGAATATTTCTTTCACATTTAATTTTGTAGTTTAAATTACTCTTTAGGAAAATTTTGAGTGTATTCACATATTTCTGTTAATTCATTAGTTCAGTTCAATAAATGAGTTTGAGAATTACTGTGTCATGTAATGTTACAAAACCGAGGTGTTTAAATTATTTCTCTCTTTTTAGGTGAGTCCTGCTATATTGGAAAACAAGAAGAATCACATCTGAATGAGTTTGGTAAGTTCCAGTACAAAATAACAATTCGCATATTTATAAAGTAAATTTGAAAAATCCTATCTTCAATATAAATATTGATTTACTTATCGTCAGAACCAGAAAAAAAACATTGTGACGTGAGGATTAAAGTAATTGAGCGTGTGGCTTCCCAACACACTCAACAATTCGAAATTTATCAATCCCTTGCGGAGGCGATTATTTGCAGATTGCGTCTTCGTAATTGGTCAACTGGTTCAGAATCATAGAATCAATTGAATTTCCCTCCTTGCATTTTCCTTTTTCATTTGTAAAATAGCGCAAAAAAAGATGCAGTGTAAGATAGAGTTAATTTAAAACCACCTTATAATATACCAAAAGTGACAATACATTATGTATTGATATAGGGGCAATAAATGGCACTAAACTAAACAATAACAAATATATATATGTAAAGAGGATGCTAAATGTTTCCTGTCCTTTTTTATTTATATATTGTCAGTGTCATAAGTAAATGGCAGATAGCTTCAAATGCGGTTTGGAACGACATAAGAATAATTTTGAGTTAGTGTAACAGTCATAAAAACAGTTTTATTGGTTGACGATGACGTTATTTTGGAAGTCTAAGAGATTAGATAGGTTCAGATAGACTTAGAACAAGGAGAATTTTTTTTGGGGGGGGGTCGACGTAACTGGAAGCCTAGAAAATGTAGAAGAATATTTTGACGATAAATAAAACATAAATATTCAAAGAAAGTTCCACTCCTATGGAATGACCTCCTATGGAGTGATGCTTATTTAATTAATATCCTTATTATTACTTAATATCCTTATTATCTCATTATTATTTAGCTAATCTCCTTATTATATTATTAGTCCATAAAACATTCCGCTAACATGACAACCGAGTTGACGTTTCTTGATAGTAAAAAAACTGCATCAGCGATCACGATCAATGCCGTAAGGCAAACAATCTCTCCAAAACTGCTTCTTCAGATCTGAATTAATTGTTTTAAACATTCGAGCTCCCCTTGCGCTGGCATGAGGGGGATTCGTCGCGCCGTCCCCCTGAAATTCCGCTGTCGCCGGCCGGCCGGTGGAGGGCATCCGTCATCCATATTCCGCGAACGCGGGACGACGACGGGAGCGCGAAAAGTGAGGAGCGCCGGCCGTCGCACACAGGGAATTTTAAACAGCGCCAATTCACTCGCGATCGTATACAATATGCAAACTACCCCGCGTCGGACGGCCCGCGCGCGCGGGGCGCTTTTTAATATGCACTCTGCCCGCGCCGACGCGACGCCAGGCCCGCAGGGGGCAGGGCGAGCGCTGATGGCGAGTAGGCATGGACTCTCGGCCCTCAGGGCGGGTGCCTGGGCGTTCCGTGGCACGATGATGATGATGAGGTTGTTGGTCGACACTCGTTGCTAAATGTAGTTGACGGAAGGTTTTATGACTGTGAAGGACCACTTTTACTTTACGAACGCCTGCTTTACTTCCATTATAATCCTAATTTTCCTGCAGGAAAATGCAGTGAAAATTTCCAGGTACTTTGTTTCACTGTTTGTAGAATGATTGGAAATGGTCATGAGAAGTTAATGCCGATCAGAAATAAATGATTGGGTAGTGGTAGTTATTTATGAATGCCGTGTTTCGTAGCGTTGTGACTAGGTGGTAGCCGCGAACTCTGGGGTGTGCAGATTCCAATTTTGCCGATGGCGTGGATGTTTGCTTTAGTGTTTTAGCATCAATATAATAATAATATATATTGGTAATGATGGCGATGGTCATACGCGTTGCTAATTGCTGTTGGTGAGTGGCAGAAGACCCTGGGCCCCCAGTGCGGTGGTTGGGTGCCATGATTATGGTGATGATGGTAATATTCGTTGCTAAATGTTCTTCAAAGAAGTTTTTTATGACTATGAAGAACCCCTTTTACTTTAAAAACACCTCCCTTACAGCGTTTGTAATAATTTTCAAGGAAGGTAAAAGCAGTGAAAATTTGCAGGTACTTTTTTCATATTATGGAGGATGTCTAGAGGTGATCATGAAAGGTTAATGATCATAAATAATTATTGAAAGATTAATTGGATCAGAGGTGTCGGGTCTTATAGCGTAGTGGCTGCGGCGAGAACCACAAGCTGCGGGATGAGAGTTCGAATTTCGCCGTTGGCATGGCTTTAGTGTTGTGGCACCAACCATGCTACGTAATGGTGATGGTCGTACTTGATGCTAATTGTGGACGAGAAAAGATCTTAAGAACCTTTTTAACGTAGGAACGCCTTTATAATCCCAATTTTGCAAACTTATATAAAAGCTGTGAAAAATTGCCGGTACTTTCTTTCTTAGTAAGAAGGATGATAGGAAGTGTTCAGTATGTTAATATTGATCAGAAATAAGTAATTATTAATGGATTATTGGTTCAGAAGTACAATGACCCACAGCATTGGAGTCAAGGTGTGTGTTGTGCGAGTGTGACAGCGTGGCTGCCTAGGGTAGTGAGTTCCGTAATGGAGATTTGGTCGTCAACGTGAGCACCACATGGCAGCTACAAAACTTCCGTACCAGTAAAACGATGCAAGCGCTGACATGGATTTTCGAGTCAAAACAGGCAGGAAGCAGTACTCACCCACCAAGAGCTTACGTGAGTGATAAGAGTGAAGGCATTTTGCAAAGACATGGATGAGCTGCTCCGGAGCACTGGTTTATGCTCATTCTGTGCAGCTCTAGATACGTCACGAACCATTTAAACGCAACATTCGTTTTCTCAGCTGCCATCGTCCTAACATATTCCAGGCTACTCTTACGAATGCCGCGGTTTTTAATAATAGCACTCACCTTCATTTGCCCATGTGAAGGAAGGAGAGACGCAAAGAGTAATCCCTCCATAGTTCTTGCAATGCGTGCTTTGCGTCTAGTGGTTCTAAACGTTTATTGTTGTTCAGCAACACGTCGACGATTTGCAGGTATTGTGTAAATCAGCTGTTTATTATGTCAGGCGGCAAATTGAAACGGTGAAGTCTTAGTGAGAAAAAATATTAATTGAACACAAAAAAACTTGTGTCAAGATTTTGATCACCTCAAGTGAATGACACCTTAAAAATATGGAAATAATAAAAAATGAGTGGTAATAAGAATTCTTAAGGAGAAGACGGTGGTTGCCAGAATATTCACGGAGACCTAGGAAAATAGCCGAAGTCTAAATCATTGGTTGAACTCTTCTGTTCACACAAATATTGAAAAAATATTTATTTTACTTTTTATGGAGTTCTTTGTTTTATTAGACTTCGCGTTGCGTTTCTGTACGTTATTTTCGTTGTCCCTTCCGTTACGTTTTCTATTCTTTGAAATGTTTTAGGTGAGATAAACTACTCAAAAAACTTCTTCTATCTTTGAACGATTGCGAACCTGAATAAGTTGGAAACCTGTACAAGGCTGAAGAAAATGTCGGAGCCAAACTATTCCGGGTTATATAGGTTTTACTGCAGTTAAAAATCTAGTACTAGAGTAGTTTGTTTCAGCTATGCGTTTGGCGATACCAGCTTGATATCAAGTCAGGCTGCCACCCGTTTTCTGGGTAAAGAATATCAGTTTTGCGGTAATAAATTAGTATTAAAACAGTTAAAAATGCTGGAACTAGTTTTGTTTGATTCTGCTTGTGTGGGCTGGCAAAATTTATGGACCTGAGCCTCCGTTTTGTTTCCACGTTCTGTAAACTTTCTATTCTGTCTCTTGAGACATTACAATTTTTGCAAGTCAATCTGTACGGCATAAAATTGGAGTTATTGAATTGTAAATGGAATATTATGTGAATGACACTCTTCAGAGTACAGGCTAAGCAATTAAATATGAATAAATTAAAATTCTTAAGTAAATAAAACATTATTTGCAATTATGCACAGCAAAAATATTGGATAGCTGAGACATTGAAATATTGCAATTATGGAAATTAAGTAATATTGAAACGAATCTTATTAATTAAAGTATTGTAATTCACTGAAAAGTTGCTAACAAGCGTACCGGAGTATCCATAAACATTAGATCTTATTTATATGATACAAATACTCTCATGCATTGAAATATGTTTCCAGTACAATTTATGGACGGTCCTAATTCGATACTTTTCACCTACAACTTTATAATATACTGTTTTGACCTATTAAATACCATTCCATCAATTCCTAACCAGTCCAGTCCGTAATACACTTTATTTCATTGTACCTTTTTCTCTCTACTTTTCTCCATCTTATAAAAACCTCAATCATGTGGAAAAAACGTTGCTTTCGATTAAATCTTCATCATTCTTCTTCATATTCATAACTTCTTTCATCTTCATCATTCTTCTTCATCTTCATAACTTCTTCAATCTTCATCATTCTTCATCTTCATAACTTCTTCCATCTTCATCATTCTTCATCTTCATAACTTCTTCCATCTTCATCATTCTTCTTCATCTTCATAACTTCTTCAATCTTCATCATTCTTCTTCATCTTCATAACTTCTTCAATCTTCATCATTCCTTCGTAACTGTGAGTTTTCGCTCCATCACTTTACATCGGCTTCTTTAACATTTTTATGAAATGCCTTTGGCACTAAATTATATTAATTACTCTAACATCTTATGCCATCTCGCTGAGCCAAGTTATGTACAATAGACTGGGAAATATTTCAAATACATTACATTTTATTCTTAAAATGTAAACAGTGGCCTGTCGTGAAAATTTCTAGAGGAATTTTGAATAATGATTTTAGTAGTCGAATCTGCATGGCAGCACTCTAAACTTGTATATTAAATGAGGAAATGAAGTCCTAAAATAACTTGCAATAAAGTAGAGAAATGAGACGCATGCAATTTATGTCTGTGATGTGACGTGCATATAACATTTTTCATTTTATGATGGACTAGATAGAAACTCCTAGGGAATGACATTTAAAGTTTCCACAGGAAATTGCAGCTGTTTTTGCGAAAGCATTCATTTAAAACTACCGCTCTACACGGAACACCCCCCACCCTCAAGATCAAGGACGACAATCGCATATTGCTAAAGGCGATCTGTAACCAAGAGCGATATTCTAGCGAGTTTATTGGTTTAACACTCTTTATGACAGAAGCCGAAACGCGCTTGTCTAAGGCAGCGTTACAGCGTTATAAAAACGTAAGAACATTTCGTACAGGCAGCCTAGAGAGCAATACTGTAGAGACTTTACGAACGTCTTAAGAAACGATGAAGCTGCAAATGGATGCTTCGTGTCGTCGAGAAGCACATAAACTCGCACAGCTGTTTCCTCTTCCGGTTGGGAGCAAAGGTTTACGGTTCCTGACCGTCCACCCACAGACCCGGCTCTCCCCCCACGCACGGATCCGAAGCAGCTTGCTCGAAAGGCTGTATTTTGTTCTTTGTAAGAGACTGCTGCCGCTTTTCCTTATTATTTTTCTTTTTTTAATACGTAATTATTTTTGTCAAAGCCGTAATGAAGTTTTTATATACTATTGTTTCTTGGTATTCATTAGCACATGCAAGTTTTGCCTGTGGGTAGACGTTTGTGTGTGAAGCATTTCTTAGAACAATGGCATTGGGCTCATAAGACATATAATAAAAAAAATACACAAGAAAATATAAGTTTCAGTGCAAAATATGTACAAAATTTAGTACTAATAACAATAACAATAATAATAATAATAATAATAATAATCACAACAACACCGGACCCCGTGTGGCAGGCGGTTGTGGCCGGTTTGTGACGAGGAGGCTGCAGGTTCGTGTCCTGCATACGGATGGTCGTTTGTACGAGTAATTGACCGCTCATCATCGTTCAATAACCTTATACTGCGAAATCAATGAACGTTGTAGCGAAGGAGGTATTACTAGGGCAATCAAAAGAATTTTGCAATGTGGCCTCATTATAGGCTTCAAGTTCTTTTGCATGCTCTAAATCTGCAAAATTTAACAGCGGTAATTACTTCTCTTCCAACATTCAAAAATCTGATATCGACCGGATTCAAACCTACAAACTTGGAAATGACAGATGATATATTCTATCAATATATAAGTTTGTTTAACATCTTTTTCATCTCATGCATCAATCTCGTATGCTATTTGCTCTTCACGAGTATTGACACATTTTTCTCGTGTCGAATTATATGCCCTTTTAAAGAGACGACTACAAATCATTAGCTTTGAAAGAAGAAAAAATTGAAAGATAATTAAATATTAATATGTGGTGTGATTTAATGATATAAATTATTTTAATTGAGAAATTACCTAGTAGTTTAGCGATATAAGAATGTGGATGGTTCAGATGGTTGTGTGAGTGATGGTTCAGATGAGATTGTAAATATCTAAACAAGATTGTAGATTAACATGAGAACAGCATCGTGTTTTTGAAAAAGTAAGAATAGGGTTCCTGGAATCCTCGTACAATGTATAATTTCATTGTAATTTTCTAGAGTGTTGTGGAGAGAAACATTTAATTTTTATACACCGTTTTAAAGAAAATTGTTTTTTAAAGAAACCTTTTGTAGATTTTCAACTCAGAACAATCTCGGAATTTGAATCTTTTTTGCATTTCTCGTGAGCAGTAATACTTCCATAAATATGTAGTGTACAAAAAATTTCTTTCATTTGAGTTTTTGAGTTATAGCAAAACAATTTCAATAGCAATACGTATATTTTCCAGAAATTATATATATCTTTAGGAATAATCCAATATCAACACACCACATCTTCGGCTTGGAGAGAACATATTTTGCATGAGATCTGAGACCGTTGCTTCTCCATGTCAAAAAAAGACATAAATCCTCGGTGCATAAAAACTCGCCTCTCCTTCATTCTGCATTCCTTTCACTGAATCTTCAAGCAGAAGGAGATATGCATTTCACAGTCTTAACTCCGTGAATGAAAAATGTTCATTGAATATTTCATCAGAGCGAGAAAAGTAGGTGCTACAGATGCGCTGGATACGAAGATGTTTGTTATTCACGTCTCGTGAGAACTCCGTGAGACCCCGTTCCGTTACTTTTACATTAAAGTTTTTATTTCGTGAGTTTGAAAACTTTTTCAAGTTCATGTATCTTAACATTCTGCTAGTAAACTGTAATTTTATTCTGTGCCGAATAGTGTGTTTTCGAATTTCAATTATTCTCTTTTTGTGTTCATTTTGTTATTGTGAAATTGTCTGCATGGTGCTGCAAGTGCGCTAAGTAAGACAGTCACTAAAGCGTTGGGTAGGAATTCCACATTTGACATGTACATTTCCAGTTGTTAGTGGAGTGGAGTACATTCCCATTAAGTAAAGTATCGCCTAACAAGTACTATCTGCTTTAAGGCTTAATTTTTCCATACACCCTTGCCCTGTCCTCCTTTTGAGAAGTGTATACTATCTACTCGTATATGAGTGATTGAGGACCTGGATCTCTACGTTCAGAACAATAGTACATGAACCGAAATAGAGTCACGGGATACCGCGAACACATATGTAATAGTACAGGATCGATATGGCCTAAGGGCTACCTTGGCGAGATGTTCGTGGAACACGAGGGAGTTATGCAGCGGGAACGCTTCCCAGATGTTGAGGAAGTTACAGCGGAAGGTCTCTCAGTCTCCAATAAAATTGTTGGCAAGAGGTTTAGTCAAAAACTCCCAGGAAGCCTTTGACTGAAAAGAAAAAATGGAAATTAACTAATTAGCTTTATAAATGAAAGACTGTGTTTCAGATTTTTATTTTCTCAAATTGGTAATTTTTTGTATTTACTAAATATATACCTTTACTGGGGAATGACTTTATAGAAATCGTCGCATTAATTAACTGAGAAGCCTATGGGGACTTTCGGAGCCATTTTGGAGGGGCTGTAAGATAGAGGAGCAGCTCATCCCTTACCCCCATGTGGAAAAAGAACGGTTGCACGCGATCATTGTCCAGCTCCATTATCTACTTGCAACTGGTAAGAAGAAGCGCGGAAAACTACGGATCAGAGAAGATGGCCTCTGACTTTTCATCCAGGCAGTGATTATTTCTACCAGTTTTTTTCTGTAGTCGAAGTCAATAACTATTCATTAGGTCTTATTTGTAAGACATTCTTTAGGGAGTCAGTCCCTTAATTTTAGATCGCTTTTTAACAACTTGGTCATACAGCGACCACTGTGATTGGTTTAATATTTTAACTCTAGAGGGAACTGTAGGAAGAACATGTGTGAACAACACCAACATCTATGCCCGCGGCGGGATTCGAACCCGCGACCCTTCGAGTCAAGGCAGCTAGAGTTCTTTCAGCGTTAGCAACCTGTGCTCTCCAGAGCGACAGTCCCTTGATTGGGAAATGACAAATGTGTCGGATAGAAGGTACCCAACGGGAAGTTGATTACCAATTAACGCGAATTGATCCTTGTCAACACGATAGATGCTTTATACGAATCCGTGACACATTGCTCTTTAATACAAATAAAATGACAATTTCTGAGACTCATGACAGTACTTGGAACGAAAAATATGGTTTGTTTGATAGGTCAGTATGATGATGGCGCAAGTAGTTTACGTTAATGATGATGAAGAAATAGTGCAATAAAAATCAGAGCTAACAGCAAGATCTCATAATATCTGCAGCGAAGGTTCTTTGTATACTACCAATTTCTCCCATAAGAACTTTGATTAGAAGTCAGGAATCAACAAATGAAAAGCTATTGAGTTGACTGTCATGTTAATTTCCGTCCCGATCATGTAAGTCCTTCCAGTTCTTTTCATTGTTGAAGTAACAATGTGGAAAAACAACAATCAAGCTTCATGGGTCATCCCAACATAAAACTGATTCCTGCGCTACTGATCAACGAATGGATGCTCTCTCATGTGTGAAAAGAGCTTGTAAATGTATTATTTTGTCATTAATGCGGTTTCATAAAACATACCTCTCAGTAGCTGTGAAAAATCTATGCATTAAATCCAAATTTATCGTCAGATAGTTTTTGTTTTAATTTTTCCGTTTTGTGATAGGCTGAACAAATTAAAAGATGAATATTGATGTCTTAATTTAGCAAAATTTATGTTAAAACTATTACTCGAGGAGACCTTAAAGGAAGTAGAAAGTGAACGTACCCCCAATGCAAAGCTCAAAGCTTTGTTTTAACTGAAATATTTTCGAAAATTCATTGCTGTATGTATTGTGTCGTCTGTCCAGGCAAAACAGAGTTGAAATGGAAAGAAGAATCTATTTTTTCTCGTCTTGTACTAAAGTATTTCAAAACCTTACCTTGTAGTAAAGTAAGTCAAACCGTATTAAAAACTTAAAGTAAAATAGACCCAAATAGGCTTCTTAAAAATAAAATGAAAATGTATATAGTGCAGATACAAAATGCCTCAGAATTTCTCACCCTCTTTAGTTTTGTAATCTCTTTAGTCTAGAATAGCTTTTCGGTTATGCCTTCTCAGGTGCCCTATGTGGCCGCCCAAAGGGCATTTTTTCATGTCTTGTCAATTTTTCGGCTCACTCATGCTAGATCACAAAAACAATGTCTTTAGGACTGTTATAGACGTAGAAAACTCCTGTCTGACCCGGATGGCAGATGTGGGTAAATGGCGTTACGGATTCAGCGTCTCTTGCAAAAGGTCTTGGTTAGAGTCACTCCCAGAGCTTAATATTTGTCACTTATCTCTCATGAATGTGTTGTCGTAGAAAACTATTGAGAATTCAAGAATAAAAGTTTATTGAAAATCAATTCAGTAATATCATCAATAATCATTCATAATATTTTCAATACAGTGTAATAAATTGTAACTGTTTGTGAGATTTGAATTTTCAACTTTTAAACGCTTTTTCAACTCACTTATTCGATTTCTTAAACATATGTCACGTCCAATCAATTGTTGCCTATTTGTGCATCAGTTTGAACCGTTTTAAGTAAGCTAATGAATCTACCAACATTAGAACTAAAAACATTACAATTAAATACGTTACATAAACACTGCCTATGGGACAACTTAGATATCTCTGTTTTGAATAATATTATTACTTTTTACTTTCTCGCCCTTACAAATTTCTTCCTAAAAAAGAAAGCTATGTAACCGTTTGCACGGCAAATTTTTGGCAGAACAACTGTTCATGCTGGACCCTGATAAGTAAAAAGTGTATAAAAATGTATAAAAAGAAATAAACAAAGAATAAAACTAAGAAAGAAAGAAAGAAAGAAAGAAAGAAAGAAAGAATGAAAGAAAGAAAGAAACCAACCAACCAAATGAAGTGCCTGAGAGGTTCTTATTACAATACAAAATAGAAGAAAATTATCCAATCGTCAAAAGAAAATTATCAAGTCGTAGGGGCGTAGTTCTACAACCAATCGAGTATTGTTGTAAGGTGTTAGAGAATACATACCATTTAACATTTTATAAACTTTGTAAAAACTCCAACGTACTATAGATATTTTTCTTCCCTGTACGTTCAAGAACTTGCGATGGCGTGGTTTTCGATACTAGCTAGATAGCTGGTCGAATTCAGCCAGTCTGGAGGATGTTTCTAGAAGATGGCTGACTGGCGGTATTCCTTGGTTTATCCGATTAACACTGGAAGAATACCGGAGCAGTACCATCAAAACCTGGACCAGGCACCGTTTGCTATATTTTCTTTTACTTTCTCGTCTTACCCTCCCCCTGACTCTTCCTCACTTAAGAGTTTAAGTACCACACATGTGGGGAGACCAGTCTTGAGCTTAGAGCTCGTTCCGGTTGGGACGCTGTCATGCTGTCGGCAGATATCCGGAAAAGTAAATTCCTCTTCAGACGACATGTAGATCCGCGCCGGATCTCGCCACCCTCCCACTTCAATAACAAAAACACATACATCTTACGAAGCTAATGACCTTTGCAGTTGATGCCCCGGGAATCACTAATCAATCAATAAAAAACACGTCCATCTCCTCCTCTTTGGCCGCAAGACAACAATCCAAGTTTTTTTTCCTGAATCTAAATACATAGCTGGTTATTTAAACTTTGCATACTCACTAACATATTCTAAGCTTACATACTATACAATGTGAAGGAGTCTTAATATGGGTCCTCTAATCTCGTTTTATGCTTGCAAATTTGATTTGGAATACATGGAATGGACATTAATTTTGGATTCTGGCTCTATGGGTTGGGTTTTTTTGCCAGTCTGAATTCGGAGAGTGCTGGGCAGTCTACGGTGGGAGCCGTGCCGTGCCGTGCCGCGCCGTGCCGTACCGTGCCGTGCCGTACCGTGCCGTGCCGTGCCGTGCCGTGCTGTGCCGCGCCGCACCGCACCGGTCCGTCTGTTCGCGCGCCACCTGACCGCCGCGCCACCCACTTGCGCGCAGCCTTCGTTAACGAGGATTAATTAGCGCTCGCGTGCGCAGCTGCCCGGGCCGCTCGCGGCGCCTGCTTCGCCTCGGACGGGGCGCACGCACGGCACGGGTTGTAATTTGAATCCCTGTGCCATCTCAACGGCTGCGAAGGGGAGTTGTTAGATTGTTGCAAAATAAATATATTATTTTATTTATTTAATAGGTAATTATTACAAACAAATTAGATTAATTGATCCTATGTGGCTAGGCCGAAGGCTTTTAAGCCATTACAATACCTACATCCTTTGGCGTTCTAATCTTTCAAATTCTGGTATTCACCCCAAATGGTCTCTCCATCGCATCAAAGCCTCGGAAAAGAGACCATAAGGTACGGCTCAGGAAAAAAACCATGAAAGGGGAAAACCTGCCGTCAGAATCGGAGTACATTCTAGTAAATATTGTAAATATCTAAGTAATCTAAATAAATATTTTGCTGTGTATGTGACGCGCGTTTAAAATTCGAGGGTCCGCGCCATTAGTCAGATCGATTGGGGAATATCCAGTTTGGCGAATATTCTGCTTATGTGATCTAGGCTAGGATCTAGGATCGTAGATACATAGTAGAAAACACGTTTTGAACAAAAAAACATTTTTGTAGAATCAACTGCCTCCAAAACGTATATGTTGTGTCTACTACGTGTAAGGTAATACGCTTTGTAAGAAAAAAAAACAACACTTTCGATACAAGAAACCCAACAAATGTTTTTGTCTCTTAAATTAGCCTTTTTTTGCTTCAGAAAATTGCAACCCATTATCTACAAAAAGTATATGATAAAGTGAAAATTACGAATAATCCACGAATGAGTGGCACATAAAGCTATCGTTGAAGACTATGTAATTAATATTTTTGACGCCTATACCCTTATACAACAGTCGAAGATCCTAACTTCAAACGGCGTACAAAGCTCGGTGTAATAAATGGGAGCAGCACACGCAATGCGACGAGCAATTCGCAAGGGGAACGCCAAGCAACAAACGCGAATGTGTCTCGGCGTGCACTCGTAAAATCTCCGGTGTGGGTTTACCGCCTGCCGTGGAGGTGTGGACCCGCTTAAGGTCGTAACTTCCCGACGTGCAGATAGGCTCTGAATCTGCTTCCTCTGTGTGCGAATCTTCTTATCGACGAACGCTCCGGAAACACGCTCTGTGCCTCGAACGAAACCCGTTTGCGATGCGTTAATTACTCTGCGATGAGATGCTTCGATGTCTGTTGCGTTTGCCGGGTTTACGAGTTTCGTGTGTTCTTGATCAATGCGATATAAAATGGTCTCAGAAACTGTATCTTTATTGATGAAGGTGACAGCAGTCATTTATTCGTTCCGTGCTTCTGGAAAGAGATGATACTACAAATAACTTGTAAGGTGTTGAAAATTACATATTGAAGATAGGTCTGACCCTTAAGTTTTGCATTATGTAAACGTACGAACACAAATATTTTAGCGTTATTTTGTATATTTTTTCTAATTTTGAGAAACCTTGAAAAGATATTAGTTAATTTCGACTCGAGCAAAATATGGTACGTATGAAATTGAAAACAATATTTTTCTTCATTAAATTCAAAATATCTACAGAATATTGAATTTAGTTGACCCAATTTTGTGATTCTGTCTGATTTTGAAAATGTGTTTTTTCTTTTGTAAAACTGTTCGCGCAGACTACGTTATGTATTTTGTTACCAAATCCCGTTTTGGTATATTTCAAATCTAAATGACGCGAGGAACTAAGAAAATTTGCTATTCAGTATTGCACACCACGTAATAGAAACTTACAACATTAACTGAATGCTCTTGACTGTCCGGGTAAACGCCGCGTCGAAGGCTGTGTTTCCGACGTTTCTACCATCTTATCGTGGTCTTCCTCAGGGCTGGTCTGACCAGCGGCGTCACCCGGACAGCCAAGATCATTCACATGACTGCTGTCACAGAAGCCTGCAAATTCATTTAACATTCTACTGAACACCAAGTGCAGAGTTATTGTTGTTAATGGTCAATTTCCTTACGCCATTCAGACTGACAATGTTTGATATAACACTTCTAATAGGGATAACACGATCTCTGTGATTTATGTGTCATTGCAGAAGAGACTTCGATTCTGCTGCGGCATTGTCAAGTGTAGGAGGGAGGGGGAAGCTGTCTGCTTCCCCCAACGCGCCACCGTTCCGGCCTTGACCTCTGCGGAGGTCGCCGCGCGGGCTGAGTGGCAGGGGCGGCGCGGGTGCCGGAAATCGCTGCTAATTACTCCAGCGATGGAAGGCTGAGGGGCGGCGCACAGCCGGACTGCGGTGCTGGGCCCCTCCGCACTCTCCGACCCAAAGCGCCCACGGGGACACGGGAAATTTGACACGGGGTGGTGTGGGTTTAGACGTGGCTGTTCGTACTAGTCACGTGAGCAAGAGAGTCGTTTGTTTGAGGAAGTTATATTGTTTTTCCTTTCCTTACCATTGTATTTAAAATTGAAGAAAAATAATGGTTACACATTTTTAGAACGAAGATATATGATCTGCTGTCACTTGAAATATTTTGAATACTTTTCCGATTCTAATTTTTTTTATTTAGAAACGAGGACTGTAATGGTATCGTTGTATCTACGCGTTATCTTGATTAAACGTTAAAGAGCTCTATCAACATCTCTTTACATCTATTTACAATACACTATACCAATGAAATCGATATTTACTGCAGAAACACATACTTCATCACACAAATTATACTTTACGGTGTTCTACTTTGGGTAGTAAATACCCTGCAATATCTTGAAGTTGTTTTCAATAACAGATCCGTAATTTCCCGTGTGAGGCCCACTAAGATTTCGCTTTGTGAGCGCACTCAACCTAACTCTCCTGAGGATATAGAGCACACAAAAGAGCTGGATCCTATTGATAAGTGTCAGGAATTATTTCAAAATTGCTCTAAATCGTCTTGTCGAAGTTTTAAAATGACGATAAAATAATACTTTAAAATAATGCAGGCATCACCGTGCCAAAACAAACGTCACAAGATACAAATCTCCGTGTCAAAGGTTGAATAAGAATAATTCTGAGAATGAAAGATAGTTTGATTTATGTTTACGATGTTTCTAGGCGCGTATACTGCTTAGGTCATTAGACCCTTAAGTGTAGTGTGCGTTTTTTGCCGCGGACGTGGAGGTAATCTTTCCCCGCTAGCTGGTGATATCTGACGCCCAATCGGCTTGCAGAGTTTTCATCAACCAGGTATCTCCCTGTAGCTCTAGCCAAGACGAGCTCTAAGCTCCTGGTTGGTCTCTGGACATGGGTGGCAGTGTAGGGCATCTAAAAGTAAATGTGTGTAAGGGTTGAGATCAGCACAAGGAATAGGAAGAAAGGTTTTCGCGCAGTCCGTGGCCCATTTGCTAAGGTACTGCACCGGCATTTACTTGTTGACCGGAGAAACTACGGAAAACCATCGATCAAGGCAGCCGGCAGCTGAAATTCTTCTCCTGACAGCAACTGAATTCGACAGATATTATTTAGCTAGTATCTTAAGTCCTGCCACTAGAAGCACTGCAGTGAATACAATTGATGCCTTGAGCCACCTGAAGTGGTGGAAGCGAGGACCACAACTACTTCAACAGGAAGCAACATTCCCAGTTCTCTGTCGCTTCAATTACACAATTGTTGTCTATAGCGAAGGCCTCTAAAGTAAAATTGCAACTTGTTTATATGCAAACCTATCTGAACGAGGACACCGGAATTTTTACGAAGTCATTACATATGGAAATGGTTACAATTTTTTTTAATCATCCTAAGATAATTGAAAAATGAAACAATCAATAAGAGCTGAACGACGTTCTGATGAAGTGTCCTAAACACTGGAGCTGTATGTGAAGAACATTGTGAAAAATGGATAGTAAATATTTGTTTTTCAATTTCAAAACTAAAGCAACCTATTAATAAAAATCATTTAACCAACTTGCATGACTAGAGGTAAAAATTCATCTTCGAAACTCGAAGTTTGTTGAAAATCAATTATCGCAACTTCACAACTACATATCTCATGAACACGACAATACTCAACTCATTCCCCAAAATAATATCAAGGCAGCGAACCCATGCATAAAACCTCTGATTCTGTTCACGGCTCCACAACTCACTTTTAGCTCTTTTTGACGTACTTGAACACTTTTAACGAAGTTAATTTATTTTTCATTTGAATTTATGCATTACATTACAGCTTAATCCTATTACATTACCTACATATTTATAATAACTTTAAAGAAATTTAAAACTCTCCTACTCTTAATGTAAAGTCAATTAAAACATTAAAGTAAATTATATTAATAAAATATCCTATCAATAAAATGGGATGTGTCAATGATATTTATATTTATTTGCCTCCCTTCACAAGGGAAATCTTTACTGTAATTTTAACTATTACAATTATTTACAATCGTATTTCGAATGCATCCATCAATTAGCTGGAGAGAATATGGATAGCACACGATACATACTACTTCCTCTTTCTGTGATTGGGATTAATTCATACTATTCGTACATTCTATATCGTATGGAAAAGGAAAACTGCCACCATCACCATCTCCATTCACACCGCAATTTCCAGTAATATATTTACCACTATCTTGTCCATTCGCCTTACTTTCTCTCTGAATTTTGTTTCTTCTATGGAAAGAGTTTTTACTTCAATATCTGTATTTACTATAACACTAAATGTGTACTTTCCTTACAATATTTTATTAAACTTTATTGATCCACATCTTTGTTCAGGTATTTTCCTAATTAATTTTCAAAGATTTTGACTTTTCTTAAAAACAATTTGCGAGTGCTATTACAGTAACTTATCTAAAAGTTTCGACCTTATTTGAAGAATATTAAAAAGTTGTACCGTGCGTCCAGGATTGTCAAGAACCTCATCAAAAATTTAAAACTTGAATAATATTTCATTGGAAAATGATAATAAAAGTCATTAGACAAAAAGCTGAAGGTCCGTGTATGTAAACTTATTAAAATCACCTAGTCAACTCCAATCACTTCTAACATTTTTAAAAAGATCACAAATAAGGTGGAGGTGTCAGAATAAAAAGATAATTCAAAATAACATTAATATGTCCGTTTAAAAAATAACATTAAAAACTATTTAACACTCAACAATATATTCCTTGAAAAGTTCTCCTAATTATTCCAAACTAAAATTGGAAATATTACCATTGTTATTACAGTAATTCTTGTAGTCTTCAAATTCTCTTTCGCCTTTCACACATTACGCGTTAGAGGGGGTGCTATCGTTCCCGTAATTCCTACCCGCTATATCAATACCCCTTGTCTCCAGCGCCCCTACCACGACCGATTCCAAAGCTCATCAATAGTTTCTACACCCACTTCAGTCATTATAGTTTCGATTTCCATATCTGCTCCCTGTCGTATAGCAGTTGGTTCACCCTTTTCGTCTATTCTACTCTATAACTGCAGTTGCTAGTATGTCCGGCGGCAGTTCTATGGTCGCAAAAGCTACCTCTGTTGACACCATCACCCCGTTTACCACCGTCGCCAATTGGACGCCTTAGCCACTACAGTTCGGCGGCGCAGCCAAACAAACGACCGCAGGGCGCTCGCGGAGACAAATGGATTACCTCAGGAGGTAAAAACCCCGGCGCGGAGTATTAGGAGGAGCTGCAACGGGGAGACGGTGGAAGCGTGGGCTGCCTCTCACCCTGTCCTCACCATCACAGCCGTTCTCACGCCGCTCCCTGGTGCCGCGAATTTGCATTCCACCGCCCTCTA